>WOVY01007828.1:0-25610 GCA_013436015.1 Rhipicephalus annulatus | reverse complement strand
ATGGCGACGTAATATAAAGCTTTCCTGAACATTTTCGACACAGCACAACGGCGACACGGACGAAGACATGAGGAGACACCACAGCACCGGTGTGTCTTACGGTTTCTGCATTATATGGACCTTCTACATTCTGCATTGACCATCAATCCTTTTACATTATATAAACCTAGCCAGACAAAACTGGGTATAAGTACACACATATGTTTTCGACGTTGTTCTAGCTGGTTTTGCGTATCTTTCTGAGCGCAAAGCATGAGACTGCAAGGCAGAACGATTGCCACCTACCTGAGCATCTTGGTGAAGTACTTGACTGTCGTGTAAGACTTTCGCGAGATGTTCCCCATGGCGTACTGCACTTGAACTAGACCACAGCAGATGATGCTGAGTGAAAGAAGGAAGCAAATGCACATCGCATTTAATCGACGAACGAATAAATTGGATAGAAAAAAAACAACAACACAAGCGACACTCGGAAGGAAAAACCACTTCGTGTTCAAAGAATGTCGTTTGCGTGGCACTTTTGTCGAATGTCGATCCGATTCGGTTTTAAAACCGTGCCAATAAATGAACATTGTGATCTACCAAACTGTTATGCGATACTATTGGGGATCGATGCTTTTGGGGAATAAAACGCAGGACCAACACATTTGCCCGTGGGGCGACAGCCATACGAGGTTTGACCAAAACGCTGGATGATTTGAGGACGCATTCGTCGAGACTGTCCAAGCGCTCAAACGCAAGGTGATTTAACCAAGCGTTTCTGCCAGGGGCAGTCAGTAAAACATGAGGCTTTATATCCAAGCCATAAACTAACAAAAATAAAAAAAGCAGCAAAGCTCGCACATGCACAGCAGAATGCCGTTCGGGATACTGCGTAGTTTATCCGGATTATCCTAGATTTTTTTGCAACTCAGCCAAGTTCGGAACACAATCTAAAGATAATCAACAAAATAACATTATCGGAGTATTGCTACACGATAAATACGCATACTTAAGCTTGAGTTAAGAAACCAGATGATATCAAAGGAGACGTGACACTGATATAATGCACGTGTTAAAATGAAGACGTAAATCACCCTGTTTAACGTCTTTCTCTATAAACCCTGTTTACGATCTGCGTTTATTGTAAACAAAGCCGCAAGAATATACAAATTATGCACTCGCGCGTAGTCTAGTTAGCGTCTCGTCGCTACCAAGCGTTATAATTTCGTGGGTTTCTTCATTTCAACTATACTATACTTCATGCCTGAGGACGACTTCTCTCCTTCCGTTCGGGCGTTCATTAAAACGTCACCTGTTCGTTTCGCTTCACCGGGCGTAACGAACGCGACTTATGGCACGGGCTGTCAGCCTCCGGGAGTGGAGCCGATTTCGAGTTTGCTTATTCAGTTGCATAGCAACAGCTTCGCCATGCTTATTTCCTTTAACGGTATAGTCCGGACTCCCGCTTATACCGCGCGCGTGTGTGTATACAACCCACAAAAGCCGAATCGACGAGACTTTGAAAAATGTATACCCTTCGTTGAAAGGCCCGATGAATATTTCTGCCAGATGCAGGCGTGCACCGCACTCTCGTTAGGCTTGTTGCTGATCAACGCTGCGTCCAATTAGTGTTTCTATTGATCCCGCCGCTGTTAACACCAAGACTGCAGCCAATGAACGCAACTTCACCACCGTGCTCACTAAGCCTGGCGAAGGCTTAAATGTCTTTCGGCGCACGCAATGTAGCATGCGTCACATCCATTATAAGATTCTTGCCTTCTTTATTCTCTCTTATCGCTTGCCTAGTCAAGCGTGCATTGGAGCTAAGCAAGACAAGTTAACGCGATGAAACCACAAACAGGTGAATCCACAGAAGGGGGAACGAAAAAACCTGGAAGTATTTGACTCCTTCGATAGTCGGAAGCTAATCTTTCTTTTCCCTTCGCGAGTAATCAATCAGGTGAGCCGTTTATTAAGAAACAAGTACACAATGGCGTGCTTAGAAGGGGACGAAATAAGAGCGGTGGAGCCAAGATACAACGTATTATACCCATCTCCTTTCAACAGCACCTGCTGGAGGCGAGCCAGCGAAGGAAGCGATTATGCTGAGTCGGTAGAGAAGAAGAAGAAGAAAAAAACTTCAACTTGGGGTATGGCTGGAAACCTCATTTACTCAACAAAAAAGAGCGCTGATGTGAGCGACAGGGGAATAATTAGCTCTTAAAAAATTTGCGCTGTTCACATGATACCTGTTGGGTCAAGCGAACACAGAAAAGGAATGCAAAAGGGACCGCACAATCCACATTTACATTAAAGATGGCATTTTGTTTTTCATTTGCGGCGTGACTGAATAAATAACTTTCCCTAATGATATTACATCCTCCTCCTCCTCTTGCGGCAAATTCTATGCAGCTCTACATCCCAAACCGATTCTGTTTGTATCACTGTGCGCTTGTTATGTGGTTAAATAAACTAAAACTTAAGACATCATTTTAAAGGTAATGCTTATAGCACAGTACGGAATAGAATAGCGAAGAATGATACGGTACAGTACTATATGGTATAGTATAATGTGATTATAGTATGGTACAGTGAAACACAGTTTGTTACATCGTATCAAATTAATAATCCGCTGTAAAATGAAGTATAGTAGAAAATAGTATAACACCTGATGATTCCCGAGAAATGGACCAGCTCGGCGGTGAGGTACGACAGATAGGCGATGCCTAGCACGGCCAGAGGTTCAACAACTGCGGACAAAGACACAAGAACACAAAACAGACTGAGATATAAAAAAACAAGAAAAGCGTGAACACATGATAGTTAAGCTATACCACCAATAATATGAAAAAAAACTTGGAAAAATGATTTCTCACCCCTGACGTCGTGCGTGTACTTGGTGGCGAAGGCAGTGATCATGCCCATGACGCAGCCGATCGCCGACGCCCCTAAGCTCACCGACAGGAACGCAGCGAAGCCCACGCCAATCTGCGAAGCGCAAGGTAATTTTTTTTTTGAAAACTAGAACCCTAGGTCTAGTTGTTATGTTCCTTGACTGCCCTTGAGCCTATTCTGACTGTCCTTGAGCCTGTTGTATTTTTATTAACGTACCTTTTCTTCTGCAGAGTTTATATATATGTTTTTTTATTATCCTTATCACCACTGTTGTGTGTACTCTTTTTTTTTCAATTTTTTCCATTTGCACTTTATATAAAGATGCTTTTGAATATTTAATGTATTTTACACATGTTGAAAATCTTCCTAATCCCCCCCCCACCCCTATGTAATGCCCTCCCGGGTCCTAAGGGTATGTAACTAAATAAATAAATAAATAAATAAATAAATAAATAAATAAATAAATAAATAAATAAATAAATCAGAAGGCCGAAAGATTGATATGTGGGGTTCGACGTCCCAAAACCACCATATGGTTATGAAAGACGCCGTAGTGGAGGGCTCCGGAAATTTAGACCACCTGGGGTTCTTTAATAAAACGTGCACCCGAATCTGAGCACACGGGCCTACAACATTACCGCCTCAACCGGAAATGCAGTCGCCGCGGTGTTTGGTCCCGCGACCTGCGGGTCCGCAGCCGAGTATACCTTAGCCGCTAGACCACCGCGGCGCTGCAAGGCCGAAAGATTGAATACCAGCCAGCTAGCCGCATTTCGAGGGAGGTAGAATGCGCCCACATGCTTAGGTTAAGGCGCACATCAAAGAACCCCGGGCGATCCAAATTGCTAGAGCCTACCCGTACGGCGTTTGCATATCATTGTCCTTGGCAGTAAAACAGCCGACAATTACTTTTTTTACATGCGAGATATTAACCATCGTCTTTACTTCGGAAATCAAATCCTAGTACATTTCCTGCGGCCTCCTTCACGGTTTCTCTCTACTGCACGCATTTATCTGACGACTCCACATTCCAACACGATTTACGAGATTGGATACGTCAGCTGCTTCTAGCGTATTTATGTGACCAGATTTCAAAACTGGTCATCTTTAAAAGTTCATATTACTTTTGTGTTGGTTAGCACCCGTACGCTATTTCATTTTCAGAACAGATTCGTTTTACGTCATACGGCAGGCGGCGGCGCTTTGGACACCATAATCGCAACTCCTACACATCCGGCCCACGCCACATTATGGCGACGCAACCTTAATATCGTTTCCGGGTAAAGCGAACGTAAGACGGCATGGCATGGTGGTGCCGTCCCTTCGTTTGATAGCCATCTCCCTCCCTCGCCGAAGTAGATCTCGTTATGACTGGTGCTCATTGGTAATCTCTTTCTTTGCGTCCTAGAACACCATTTGTCATCATAATAACGTTACTACAGCGTTTAACGTCAGAAATCACGCATACCTGCGTAGAAAGAGTCAAATTAGCAAAAAAAAAATTGGTTTCTCAAATAATTGAAAGCTGCAAGAACAAAATTAGTGACATGAAGCTTTCACCATATTTGTTCAGCCATTTCTATATAATACCACACATACTGTCTATCGCACTTTATTTCGGGTGTGCGTAAATTATAGTGCTGAAATTCCTTCGATACACACGCCACGCCAAGACAAGCGCAGCTTATCGATTAGTTTAATGAAATTCAGTGCGTTTTACGCACGAAACCGCGCTATAATTATGAGACACACTGTGGCTGGAAGGAGGACGGGGGGTAATCCTGTAATAGTTCTCAGCCCGTGGTGATCCTTCATCAATTTCATCTGGCTCTAAATTACACACAAGTCTTCATCTCGTTTTTTTTTATTCGATTCAATCCAATCGAAATCTATTAGCGATAGCCCAATAGCTTGTCAGACGACTTGCCCTACCGAAACGAACGTTTTATTGCGACATTTGTAATGAAAAATAGCACGCGCATGATCATTCGGGCCAAATCACAAAGCAATCAAAGTGCTCTAACTTTTTTTTCTTTTTGAAGATACTACTACTTGCGATGAGCACCGTGCGAACTATTACGAAAAGCGTGCATCGTACTTGTATGCCTGAAGTGCTAAAATGAGAACTTCTGAACTCACGAAAAGCAGGATTGAATTTACGTTTCTAATATTTAATATTTTTATTATTTTCACCAAAACAAACAAGTGGAAATTAATAGTAATCACCAAAAAATTGCAAGAGCTTCTTGACTTATTTTTTGTTAAAATAAAAAAAAACAAAGAAAACTCTTCACAACAAACAAAGCAGTTGACGCATTGTTCGCACGTTTAGTATAAAGTTACGCTGGAGCATGAACGCGTAAGGTGACTTTTAAATTGCAAAGAACGTGACAGTCAAGTAAAAGAAGAAAAATTGCTTTGAGGGAAAAAAAAAAAGATTGCGCACATAAACGATCACTTCGCCAACTTTCCAACACTGAAATCAACCCCCCCCCCCCCCTCCCCGCAATGCACCGCGCCGCAAACCTGCAAAAAGAATTTCAATTCAGAAAACTCATTCACACCACTGCGAATGAGCATACTGCCACTGGCGACGCGCTGGCGCAACAAAAGCAACATCGGCAGTTCTGGAACTCATTCATCTGGCACGGCATTCAGAGTCGCGCGTCGTGCATGCCCCATATTTTTCCACGTTCTCCTAAAGCAAGCTTGCTCGAAAAGAAAAAAAGGGAAAGTTTCGCCAGATCCAGGGAAACGGGCGACGCGGGTTTGTAGCAGTCGTAAGCGTAAACGCGTTCCGTACGCTTCCCACAATTGCTGTATAGCGCGCGCGCGCGAAGAAAGGAACGCCACGCTCAGCAGGAAGTTCGGCATGATCTATTATGCGCGCATAAACGGTAGCGCGCGTTTTCGTAAGCAAGCGCAAACTATGGTAGAAATGCGGGAGACGCTATGGAACAGGACATCCGATCCACACGACAACGGAAATATCGATCGCAAGCCTTTTGTGAAAAACACTTCGACTATATAGGCGAAAGGGAGAGAGACAAAATGAAAACTAAATCTGATAACTGAAATGAAATAAGAAAAAAAAGGCGATGCTAATTGAGACAACACTTTTGGAACACAGGCTTCAATGGAGACTAAAGAGGAACAATAGGAACGATCTGTAACATCTTCCTCTTCACTATGTCATACTTTTTGCCCAACACAAGCAACATGTCGGGTCGCAAGAAGAGGCAACGATATCTGTCTCTCTCTCTCTCTCTCTGTGAAGTATAGTCTGTCAACGGGGTCAATATTTTGTCACAGCTCTGCCAAGAATTTTTCGCAGTTTCAAGCTCGGTCTTTCCGAGGGTGGAGACTGGTCTGACTACTACAGATAAGGAAGAACAGGTACCTCGAGAGGCAGGTAAAGGGCAGAAACGCGGCGAAATGTTAAACCCCCGACCAAAACGAGACGACCTGCAGTTGTGTTATGCCAGCGAGTCCTCGTCAAACGTCCGTGCCTCTGAAAAAGGCAATCTGGGTCAAGGCCAGCCCGCAGTCTGCCTGGCGCGATCAACTCGACGGCGTGAACACGCGCAGCGCCCCTCTGGCCCACGTGCATTGAGTCAGCTGCGCACATGACAGCGAGCCGGCGTCCTCGTGTCTGGTGGTCTGACGCCTGGCGCGGCGACCCCATTGGCGGAACCTGCCCTGACGACCAGCGGCGCTTCTGATTGGACTTTTTGGTTGGACCCGGTGTAAATAAAAGAAGCCCTGCGGCGCGTCGCGATCGGCGGTCCTATGGAGAGGAGTCCCCGTGTCGGAGAGCCGACATGTGTGTGAGTCGGCGGTTTTAGGCGAAAAGCTGACTCATGTGTTAGAGAGGAGAGCTGGGCTCTTCGAGTCTCTGTCGGCCCCCAGTGCCGAAATTGTAACGCTTCTGTATATATGCTGTACATAAACCTTGTTTAACTCACCGTCGTCTTGTCCGCTCGTCTTATCAGCTCTGCGCAGAAGCAGTCGCGAGCTGAGAAACATACGCTACCAAACGGCTGGTGACCTTCCCGGCGGAGTTGAAAGCAGTGGCGCCTGTGGGACCGGGTCGGCGTCGCCGTCTTTCGCAACAGTGGAGGTCAGCGGTGGGATTTCGGAGGTGGCTTCGCAACAGTGGTGGCTTCGGCGGGATCGGCCCGTCGTTCTCAACAGTGGTGGCATCGGTGGCAGCCACGGAGGCGGCCCGTCGTTCGCAACAGTGGTTGGCAGCTGCGGGATCGGCCGGCGTCAGCGACATCGATGCGGTGAGTGCCTGACGTTTTCCCCTCAGTTCACCAGACTACTCTAGCTCAGGTTGTAGTAGTTTAGAGAAGGGCTGTGTGAAGCATTCGAGTGAGCTTTGATCGTTTCAAGCCAAGTTGAAGTGCTTTGAAACCGAAGTTAATGCGGAGGGGGTAAACACGGGAGTGTAAAAAATTGCTTGCGCGTCGTGCTAGTAGGCTTATAGTGGGTACGGCAAGTAAATTGTTAACAGGGGCAAACAGCAAGAGGCTAGTGTGAACGATGGAGAACCTTAAAGTGAAGGAACTCATCGAAATTTGTGAGGAACTCGGCATTACTTTGGGCCGTGCGAAACGAAAGCAAGCAATCCTTGAGATTATGAAGGATGAAGGAGTGTCGGCTGAGGAAGTCGATGAGGCCTGGGCGGATATCAAAGCACGCCGCGAGGAGGCCGAAAGGCGAGAAGTTCGTGAACGCGAGGAGGCCGAGAGACAGGAGCGCCTTGAGATGAAACGACTAGAATTGGCAATCCTACAGTGTTCGCAGGCGCCTAGCGTAGCTTCTCCGACGATTCAGGTCAGCGGTTTTAGAATTCGTGACCAACTGCCACCGTTCGTAGTAGGCGAGGACATGGCGAAATATCTCGTCAAGTTTGAACACGTCTGTGAGCGAAACGCTTTGGAGCGGTCTCTTTGGGCGCGGAACCTGATAGCTCTTCTTCCCGGCGAAGTGTCCGACGCGATAACTTGCTTGTCGAGGGAAGCGTTTGAGAGCTATGACGAGGTTAAGGAAGTGCTCTTGAGACGTTATAAGTTGTCACCCGAGGCTTTCAGGCAAAAGTTCCGGTATGCTAAAAAGGGGAATGAGTCACACGTTGACTTCGCGTTTCGTCTTAAAGCCGATTTGATTGAATGGCTCAAGGGCGAAGGTGTTTATGACGACCGCGATAAAGTGGTGGAATGCGTTGCATTGGAGCAATTCTACCGCTGCATCGGAGATAATGTCAGACTTTGGCTGCAGGACAGACTTGGTGAAGTACAGCTAAACAAGGCAGCAGAGTTAGCTGAGGAGTATTATACTCGCCGAAAGTTGCATAGCAGGGCAGTGCGCGTTGAAAGGGATGAAAGAAAAGAGGGCTTTTCAAAGAAACCTGATCAACGGAAACTCGCTCCGCACCGTAATTTCAAAAAGGACCCGTCTCTTACGAAGGACACTGTAGAGGAAGGGAAAACAGAAGCGGAAAAATCGAGTGAGGTTTCTAAACAACGCACCGATACCACACAGGAATTTGAATCAGAAAACAAACGGAAGCCGCTAATCTGCTACAACTGTAAAAAGGAAGGGTATATCGCGAGAAACTGTCAGGAAAAATTTGCCTTCGCAACAATCCGAGAATCAGAAAAAAACATGCGGTTGTTGGAGCCGTATCTCCAAGAAATTAAAGTAAATAAGAAAACGTGCCGAGCGCTTAGAGACTCAGCGGCAACCATGGATGTTGTCCATCCTTCATTGGTGTCTCCGGATGATTTCACAGGAGAATGCGCGTGGATCAGGCAAGTCGCCGAGGAGCAGAGTGTTCGCTTACCAATCGCCACGGTTATCATTGAAGGCCCGTTCGGTAAGCTTTGCACCGAAGCGGCTGTGTCTGCCGCGCTAAACGATCGTTTTCCTTATCTTTTCTCCAACAACTCCGAGCAGCTTCTCAAAGAGCGGGGCAAATCGTTCTTCCCCAACTTAGCGTGCATGGCCCTCACGCGATCGCAAGCGCGGAAGCTATCGCGGCAGCTTGATCTGGTTCAATGCAGTGAACTCTCAAGTGACCTTGTCGGCGGGTCGACGGAACCCCAGAAAGGAATTTTCCGCATGAGTCATGTGAGCAGTCACGCGAGCGGCCCGTCGCGAAAGCGGTCGGCGCGGCCGGCGCGGTAGGGGGAGACGACATGGCGCCATTGAGTCAGAGCGAGAGGGTTGCAACGCTCTCGCCTGTAGCGGAAAGTTGGAGCGAGCTGCCGAGAGTTGATCGAGAGACGCTCATTCGAGAGCAGCGTGAGGATCTCTCGATTGAAGCGCTAGTGGAAAGCCAAATTGAAGCGCTAGTGGAAAGCCAGAAAAACGCGGCGAAAGTGCTGTCGAAGGAGCACTACGAGGAATCGGTGAAGAAGCGTGTTTTTGAAGTAGGAAGTCAGGTAATGCTGCTGCAGCCGATCAAAAAGAACAAACTTGAGGTTGATTGGGAAGGGCCCGCCAAAGTATTATCGAAGCCTTGCGATACAAATTATGAAGTGAAATTAGGAAGGCGGCCGGACAAAATTAACAACTTGAAAGCAGTCGTAAATCAGCTGTTGAATGCGTCAGAGGAAGAGGAAGCAGAAATATTTAGTTCTTGTGAGGTAATCAAAGGGGGATCGAAAGTAATCTGGGAACAGTTGAACCTAGAGCCTAGCTTAAGTGAAGGAGGACCTGAGAAAGAGGACCTGAGAAAGATTGGTTCCGAGTTTGGAGACGTGTTTTCGGACCGCCCCGGAAACACGAGGTTGATCGAACACGATATCGAGCTAAGCGGTGAGGAGTCAATCCGTAGCAAGCCGTATCGTTGTCCCCCTATGCAACGTCGAAAGTGTGAGCCGCTCTTGGTGCCGCATAGGTATCGTCGCCTAAAAGTGGCCGGTTACTGAGGTGGAGCACGTTGCTCCACAGCGCAACTTTAACGTTCGCTAAAAAAAAAGGAAAGCTATACGCTAATGCAGGTGCATTGAGCAGTGCGTTCTAGTTAGTACCTTCTCAACCTTTCGGTTTCTGGCTGGCGATTCGGGGCAAAATTTTGACCTCATCACGACCTGGGCTGAGCGCTCTCGTTCAGAGTGATCTCAAGGGGCCAACTTTATGTGGTATTCTAATTCGTTTCGTTGTTGTACAAAAAAAATCTTGAGTTGTCATTTTAAGAGTCTTGTGTCCCACATGTGCCTCTTGATGTAGAGGGAACAAAATTCCGATAGACACGTAGATAGGTATATGTTGTACTATACATTGTCTGGTGTTCTGTCGGGTGACCGAGGGCACTTGCTTGTGTCGTGTGTTGTTTGTTGCCGAACCGTTCTTAGCAAGTTGCAGAACCATCGACAAGTGCTGAAGCCGAAGATGGTCAGAAGAGACGAGTGAAGCTGGTCGACAAGTTGTGGCGACAAGCCAGTGGAGCTGGGATCCGTCGTCAAGAATAGGCTGTATTCCCGGAACAGTCTGGAGCTGTATTCTCCCCATGGCCCTGGCGGCGAACCTGGAGGGACCTGGCGAACGAGCGCACCTGACATCCGAGCCCCGTGGAAGCAGCTCGTCTTTCCGGTGCATTGTCTGGCGGCGGGGGTGCTGTTATGCCAGCGAGTCCTCGTCAAACGTCCGTGCCTCTGAAAAAGGCAATCTGGGTCAAGGCCAGCCCGCAGTCTGCCTGGCGCGATCAACTCGACGGCGTGAACACGCGCAGCGCCCCTCTGGCCCACGTGCATTGAGTCAGCTGCGCACATGACAGCGAGCCGGCGTCCTCGTGTCTGGTGGTCTGACGCCTGGCGCGGCGACCCCATTGGCGGAACCTGCCCTGACGACCAGCGGCGCTTCTGATTGGACTTTTTGGTTGGACCCGGTGTAAATAAAAGAAGCCCTGCGGCGCGTCGCGATCGGCGGTCCTATGGAGAGGAGTCCCCGTGTCGGAGAGCCGACATGTGTGTGAGTCGGCGGTTTTAGGCGAAAAGCTGACCCATGTGTTAGAGAGGAGAGCTGGGCTCTTCGAGTCTCTGTCGGCCCCAGTGCCGAAATTGTAACGCTTCTGTATATATGCTGTACATAAACCTTGTTTAACTCACCGTCGTCTTGTCCGCTCGTCTTATCAGCTCTGCGCAGAAGCAGTCGCGAGCTGAGAAACATACGCTACCAAACGGCTGGTGACCTTCCCGGCGGAGTTGAAAGCAGTGGCGCCTGTGGGACCGGGTCGGCGTCGCCGTCTTTCGCAACAGTGGAGGTCAGCGGTGGGATTTCGGAGGTGGCTTCGCAACAGTGGTGGCTTCGGCGGGATCGGCCCGTCGTTCGCAACAGTTGGGACATAAGCACGGGAGGCGCTGTGCTGCAAAAGCATGATGTATTGGCACCGTGACGGGGCCACCGGCATACTTCTCTTGTTAAAAGGACGGGTACTCCGACAGCGGTGGCTACAGATGAAACGCAGTTTCTCTTCTGATGAACATGGACTTCAACTGCATAAAACAATTCCCGCATGCCTACGCACGCACGCCCACTCACTCACTCACTCACTCACTCACTCACTCACTCACTCACTCACTCCCTGTCCATCTCAAAGACATGGTTCCATAGAAATCATTTCACTTAATGCACACACACCCACGTTTAGCACGAGAGTCGGAATTTCCGGAGTCCTCCACTACTGCATTTCTCATAATCATAAGGTGATTTTGGGACGTTAAACCCCACATATCAATCAATCAAGAAAACAAGCCCAAATGCGTAGCATACTTACTTCCCTGGCCGTGATGTCGCTGCCGAAAAAACCGACCATCATGTTGTACAGCACGACAGTCACGGCGTCTGCGTGAGAGATCAGGAAAAAAAACGGAACAACCTGTCAGCATCAGCGCAGGCTCAAGAAGTGCTTTAAGTTACTCACCATTAAGTAGAGACTCCCCGAAGACTAAGAAATACAATACTTTGTTGACTCCGACTTCTTGAAATATTGCTAGAACCTGCAAAAGAAAAGGAGGTGGTTTCGCTAAAGCTGTGTGAGCTTAACTCCATGGTATAGATATATATATATAAAATAGTATAGGTTCGTGGTGACGTATGACTGGGGTTTCGACTGAAGTTTGAACGTCTAATTCTTACATTCAAAAAAAAAAAAACGAAGTTCACTTTTGTATTGCGCGTAGAATACAGGAAGACTCGAACCCCCCTTTTTTGGAACAGTGATTGCGTATCGTTCTATTTAACGCCAAATATATGTTTTATTTTAACTCGTGCTTCATCGAGTGCACTTGCTTTTCGAGAGTGAACATGCGCCCTCATAACCCCTTCCTACATCTTCTTTCTTTTTCTCAATGCCTTAATCCCTTCCCTCCAGCGCGGGGTATCTGGTATCTGGCGTGGGGTATCTGGGGTACCGGACGCGTATCTGGTTGACCTCCATGCCTTTCCTTCCATTCCTTACTCATCCTCCATATCCTGACGCACATCGCTGTTTTCTTTCTTTCGTGTTTTATTTCTTCTATTGAGCTTATGAACAAGACTTTCAAAAGCCTATCAATGTTATTAGTGCGCGTGCAGCTGTTGTGTTGACAAAGGCTTCCGCAAGCTAAAAGAGAGCCTTCATTCATTGTTTCTTTAAAACTCTGAATGAAGTTTACAGCATTTGAATGTAGAACAACGCCATTGGCTAACGCGTAGAACGATATGCATGAATTTCGGCTACTATAGAAATAAAATTCGTAGTAAAACAAGCAAAACACCGTTATTCTTACCAAATAGAACGATAACTGCGTTCATGACACGTGGGTGGACGTCGGCGATATTTCCTTCGAATAGCTCGTTTTATTGCCGCGCACGACAGAGGCCAGCGCATATAGAGATGCAAGTCACGTTCGGTTCGGTGGTATATGTCGCAATCGCGCGATGCAAACAGTCAATACCGCATCTGTCAACGCCATACAGCCGCATAGGGCACGATGGAAATGACAGTCAGGCCGGGTCGCGCTATTGGGGGCATACATACGGTGACACGCGTGTTTCGTTCAACAAAACGAGCCGGACATCCACACTCGGCACTGGGCGTTATCGGTGCACGAGCAGCTCTTGTGTTGACAAAGGCGAGCAAATGTCGTAACGCGAATGCAGTTTCCATTCGCCATTTGGCGCCCTCACATGGCGAACGTGTAAGTGCAAAGCGTCCGCCAGCGTGGTTGCCCTGACAACAGCGATCGACTACTGACTTGGTCGCGTGAAGAATCGATTGAACGCCCGAAAAAAAAAAAGAGAGACAGAGAGGCTAATTACCGATAGTTCTCTTATGTCGAGCCCCATACAAAAAAGTGACAGACGTGGTCGTCCCTCTCAAAGCAGGGACAAATGCCTTTGTTGACTTGAGTGGGGCGCTGAGCGTGACCGCAATAAACGCGAATATGAGTTTCCCGTATACGTTGATCCAGCCATATACTTACGGGTAGTTAGCAATTTCACGCGAATCACCACGAACGCCGGAAATGATCGCGGTGGATAATTACTTTGCGTTTTGTCAGAGCATAATTTTTCGCCTATACTGTACTGGTTATCGTGTAGCATCGCTTTCGCTTATCGGACGGACAGCTAGTTAAGGCCTCAAAGTGAAATTCACACATACATGGAACCGTAAACCGTATTTAGCTCAACGTTCAGAGAGTCCATTTCTTTAGTATAGTGAATAATGCTTCAAAACTTGAATCAGGATCTTGGAGAGTTCATAACCTTCGGGAAGCTACGAAAGAATACCAGCCTTACTTTTCGCATATTTTTTTCTTATTCGTATGCAGAAAAAGTATGGGAAGGTAGCTGACGTCATAGCCAGCTAACCCAACATCATGATAGTAATGTAAAAAAATAGGCACAAAGATATGAAACATTAAACAGAATAAAAGAAGAGAAAATAAGAAGCACTATGTACATACATAGCCTTCCTCGTATTTTTTTACAATATACTGTCGAATCACTTCAGCTAACAACAACAACAACAACAACAACAACAACAACAACAACAACAACAACTACAACAACAAACAACAATGACAGTGGCAGTGATGACAGCGCTTTGTATTTACCCATTGTTCGGGATTTATTTCCGTTATTTAAGGGGCGAAGCTCCTTAAGGCGTCGGTCTGTCCATTCCTTGTATGTATGTATGTAGTAGTACGTAGCCACCAGTGGCACATACCCGCTCTAGAGCAGATATGTGCCACAGGGGATGCGAGATGGGAGATGGCGGTAAAGTGTTCACTAGATGGACGCACGGACGGATGGACAGAGAGACTAGCAGACGGACGGACGGATGGATAGACGCGCGGACGTACGGACGTCTGGACACACGAACAGACAGACAGATGGATGGACGGACTCACGGATGGACGCATGGTCAGACGGACGGACGCATGAATGGACGCACGAATGGTCACGCGGACGGACGGAAGCAAGAACGAACGGACGGACGGAAGCACGGACGGGCTGATGGACGCTTCGCCCCACTCATCATCACCACTCCGTGTTTATGCTGCGATTTTTTTTCACACTTCCAAGTACAGTAAAAACAAGCAAGGTGGTTTTCAAATACAAAAACTTGGAGAGGATTCTTGAGTTTCGCCTTCAAGAGTCGAACGCGATAGCGTAAGGCCGCGGTTCTCGATGCGTGCCTCAACTGTGCCACAAGCAAACGAACGACTGTGCTCGTAACACTGGCCGTTTGAACCTACTCTAGAACGCCTACTGCAAGTACAGTTGTCAAGACCCCACTACGTCATAATTCCTCCGTCCGCGAATCGGCGATGGGCGACTGATGCACGTCTGTAAGGCAACACGCGACCTTTCGCAGCTGCTCACTTTGTCTATGCTATTGCAGCTTATGATGACTAAATATGTCTGAGCACATTGTCGTTAGTGCACCGTGAAAAAAAAAAAAGATCCCCTCGTTGCGCAAGTCGCATGTTTCTTTCCTTCCTTCCTTCTTTCTTTCTCTCTTTCTTTCTTTCTTTCTTTCCTTCTTTCTTTCCTTCTTTCTTTCTTTCCTTCTTTCTTTCCTTCTTTCTTTCTTTCTTTCTTTCTTCCTTTCTTTCTTTCTTTCTTTCTTCCTTTCTTGAAGCAGTTTCAAGCAATAGCCTTGCTCAGCGGTATAATATACCTGTTTGCCACTTAAACGGCCTGGGTTCGTTTCTGACTTGAACCAAAGATTTCTATCATTTACTTTATTTGCATCTTTTTTTTACCTACTCCGTCATTGAAAACATGATTTTTCGCTCTCCGTCAGTGACGCCATCTCTTTGACGCTACCATGTTAAAAACTGCAGCGTAGTGCGGGAATGGAAAGGCTAGAAAACGCAGAGATAACACAGCAAATAAAAAACAAACAAACAAAAACCACCAGGCATGCGCGGAACGGTTGACACTCGCGACTCGCTAAATTGCACACGAAAAATGTCACACTGACCCCCGTATTCACAAACGCTCCTCGACTCGACTTCCACCCTTCACTTGACAGAAATGAGTACTGCGCCACCACTCGGCTGAAAATGACGCTGAGCTACTCAAGAATCGCAGCAGATTATCACTCATATGCAGTGACTTGCCGTGCCTAGAGACGGCGCTCCCATCGGCTTTCTCAACTGAAGGTGAAGCATTGAGTGAAGGGACGTTCTAGAATACGGGGGTGAGTCACAGGTAGGACGCACACGAGCGGTATGACTGTGCTGCGCGGAATGCGCAGCACAAGTCACAGCGAAAGCTGCAACAGCGGGCTTTCAGAGCCTTTTTATTTTTAAACACTCTTTGGGTAACTGCTACAAGCGAACGTGCAGGGTGCCCACTACGCCACAAATCATCATAATTTTTGTGTAGTAGCGAGGCATTCACTATGCCATGATTCGTCACTCTTCGGAGAAGCGTGGTAACCGCCACACACTTGCAGTGAATTCGGTGTAATTTTTTATGCTGTGGCTGACGACAAAGAAGAATTATGCGTGAGGCTATCATAATGGGCTCGGGCATTCGACGACTCACTCCGAACTAAATTCGCATTATGTGACACCTGGTTGTTCCCTCGCTGTTCTAAAACGCTTTATTGCTCATATTAACGCGATTTCTTTCCCGACATCAAGTCTGCCTAAGGTCAGTTTGTAGCGAAGTTTCGAAGCACCGGGGCGGTTTTGGGATAAAATACTGGGCTGGCACGCAGGGTATCCGGGTTCGAATCCCATTGTGTCCTTGGTGTTTTTTTATTTATTTAGTTATCTTATTTCGTGCGATAGTGGCTACGGACCCCGGCGGCGGCGGCAGTGGCTACCGGACAACTACGGTGCGCGGGACTCTTGTTGTAATCTCATAAGCTATCGATCTAAGAACAAACAAAAAGAAAAGATGGCAGATGTTCAACTCACGGCTACGGGATCAACGGCCGAGATGAGAGAGCTGAACACAAGGCACTCGAGCAGGCCCAAGTTCGGAAGGCCGATGGCTCCCACGTTGTTCAAAAAATACAAACTTGGACCTGCAGCATACGAAGACACGTGCACCGTTCATATACGCTTACATTCGATTACATTTTACTTTGTGACTTACTCGTTTCTTTTTCATCGTAGCAATCAATTGTATTATTTGGTGCTTTGCGTCCCAAAACCACGATATGATTATGAGAAGTCCCGTTGCTTATAGGGCTAAGAAATTTCCGACCACCTGGGACCATAAAGTTTTCTAACATTAACGAGAGGGGACTCTGGCGCTGCGATCGTTCAGCGACCATGGGAATTAAGGGTAGTACACCCATTTCCCTAGTCTTCGTACTTGCGGCTTCGTTTATGGCTCTGTTTCAGTTTTGTTTTGAAAGAAAGATTCAACCATTTTGAACTTCATGACCCGATTCCGAAAGATAAGTCTAAAAGAATGAGGTGGTGAAGCGCTGAACATTTGCTGATTTTTGTTTCGTAAGAAAACAGCTCCAAGCCACACGAACACACACGGAGCCAAATGCAGGCCAGAAGTACGAAGATTAGACAAATCAGTGTGCTACCCATCATACCCATGTTCGCTGAAGCACCGTGCGTTGCAGCTCCCATAGACACTAGCGCCAGAGTTCCCTCTAGCGTATATTAGGAAACTCTACGCCTGGGACAAGAACCAACGACTCGGTAGCGCCCATAGGAAGCACCAGACTTGGTTCGGAATGTTTTCCGTTCGCTATATAGAGTTGAAAGTGCTTTCGGCAGACCTTTAAGTGAATAATATGAGGACTATAGCGTATCTCTGAAAAATAGTATAGTCCTCCAATATGTCTTGCTATTGAGAGACTAGGAAAATAGTGACAAGCCATCGACATCACTTCTTTCTTTTTATTAGACGGGACGATTTCAAGCGCAATCCTTCTCTAGTAACTTTTGGGTATCTCTGGGGTACTCTGCCTCAACTTCGGCTGCACACACAAAAAAAGAAACTATATCATTAAAAGCTAACGCCATAAGAAAGCGGTTTCTTCTTGTAGTGCTCACTTTACGTCTATAATTATTTACATTATATGTGAATGTGAAAAACACTTGCATTTTTATTAAAGAGTTTTCCCAAAAAAAGACTTACCTATGGTGAAGGCATTTATTATTGTACCCTGAAAAGTGGGAAACAAAGAGGACATTTAGAACATCAGCAGTGTACTGTTTGAAAACACTGCATCAAAAACTCCCAACATTTCTGTCTTGCCATAACCAGGGTTCGTATTTCTTACTGAAGTGGAACAAGCTGATAATAAACTTGTTAAACTGAATGAAATACCAGTATCACGGATTTATTTCTTTCGATGGTTGCGCATTCTCTCGTTGTTTCGCACCGCTTAAAAATGCACCTTTGCGACAAACATAGTGCTGGAAACTACAACTATCACAATGTTTGCTTAGACTACACACGGCTTCAGTATTACGTGGTAATCCTTCAGGAAGCAACCATTAGGTAAAAGAAGCGAGAGACGACCAAATAACAGTGTTCATTTTAGTGCACTGTCAGGATGCTTGGATGAATTGTCAAATCCTTCTAACAAAACTATGATTTTCTGACAGCGTTGGCACCCCTCCCCTCGCAAAAACAAAACAACACAGATATACACTTTTCGAAACAGAAAGAAAAAAAAAAACACCAAGCCTGGGCGCAATGCACAATACACTCAAAGTGAAAGCTGGAAGACCAGCCTTTCAGAGCCTTTTCTGAAAACTCTTTGGTTAACTGCTACAAGCCAACTTGCAGGGTACCCACTACACCATGATTCGTCATAATTTTTGCGTCATAGGGAAAAATTCACCATCCCATTCTTCGCCATTCTTCCGAGAAGCGTGGTACCCGCTGCACAATGGCAAGGCATTTCGTGCAATTTTTTTTTTCGAAGCTGCGGCTGACGATGAAGAATTACGCCTGAATCTTTTGCAATGAGTCGGAGCGTTGGACAACCCACTCGTAACGCAATTCGCATTGTGTGACGCCTGCTTATTCCCTGGCTGTTCTAAAACGCTTTAATGCTCATGCTAACGCGATTCGTTTCCCGACATCAAGCCTGCCTAGGGTCAGTTAGCGACGGAGTTTCAAGCACCAGCGTAGTTCATGCAGTGGTAGAATGCTTGGCAGGCTCGCAGGGGACCTGGGTTAGAATCCCATCGTGTACTTTGTGCTTTTATTAACTTTGTTTTTTTATTCTTCCTATTTTGCGCGATAAAGGTTACGCACACCGGCGACGGCGGCGGCGGCGCCTGCGGACACAGCGCACACGATTGTTGTCACGATCTCATAACAGCTTGCGCTGTAAAAAGAATGCCCTATAAAATGCCGTACACACCAAACAGGAACAAAAAGTTGGTACTAACTGCGCCTGCGTACTAACGAAAAGTTTCTACATGCGCAGGATATAAAAGCGCGGGCAGCTTCGGATTGTTCACTTTTGAAGCTCGCTAATTTCAAGCAGGATTATCGACAACGCAAACGGAACGTGGATGACAGACCAAGATAAGCATGGCCTGGAAAGCGCCGTAACTACAGAATTAATTGCAGCCTCTCCGATGCTTACATGCTTGTTGAAACATGCTCGCATAAAAAAATTAAGGCTATCTATTATATCATCATATCATTTGAACGCTCACCTACACGAAAATGTTCCCACAGCTGCAACACTAGCTACGCTCTCAGTATGTACAGGAACAAAAGAAAAAATAACGCTCACGAGTATACTCATTGTTTTGTGCTTACGAAACTTGCACGCCGTGTAAGTCTCAGGAATGCGGTGCACATGAAAGATCGTAGTGGACGCAATCGAGAGCTCGGTGATATACATACTAATTCAGGTTGTTAACTGCATAGAACAACGACGACAAAGTGAAACGACTGGGTAGCGCAAGTTGAAAAAAGAAGTCACAGAGTTGCCGCGAAAGACAAGTAATGCTCGTGATAACAACATTTTGAAAGGTCACACAAAGAATGACAAGCAGATCGAATAGTTCCCCGCGTTTCTAACGCACGAATTACGCACGAAACGTACTCACAGGTACAGATGATTGCGAATGAGCATCTCAGTTGTTACTTTGCTGTGTCTGAAAAGCCTGCCCTTTTCGGAAAGAGAGACTGTGGAACAATTGAAGTGACCTTTGTGCGCCCGGTAACTACAACAGAATCGTTCCGGTGAAAGCCCAATGCGTAATATTGTCCCCACCGCGAAATAAGCAAGCGCACACGTGAGCGTCCACCCTGCCCTCTCTCCGCCGGGCAAAGTACGCGTGGAAGATGAGATCACGCGCCGCCGCGTCGTGACGATGTGGCGACGCACGCTCGTTGCGCCATCTCGCTGGCAATGTTCAAAACACGATAGTTCACGCCGAGATGTTCATCACCAGTGGTAAGTAGAACATATGGATAGCTTGCCGTTTGAACTTTGAAGGAGGTGCTCCTTAGAAGCTCAGTGGCTAATTACGCCTAGCTTCAAGGATCTTCACCTTCAAGGTAGTGCCGGTGGGAGATTTCTCCTGTCGTTGAACAATAAAAATCCGCAGAGTGCGCGTTAACTGAGAGCAGACTGCGCGTCTCTGCGTCCAAATGGAATCTCCTTACTCTTAATGTCCATGAACAGCGATTGACATGTTCTAGTAGAAACGCCAGTCCATCACTGCGAGCTCTGCGCCTCTTCAGGTTTTTTTCCTGCGCAACGCCGCGATGAGCACCAGCGTCAACGCCGCTACCAGCGTCAACGCCGCCGCCAGCGTAAGCGTTAACGCCCGCTGCTTCGCATCTACGTAGGGTTCCCTTTAGCGGGACATGGCGTAATGTTTTGTTATGACACTCGCCTCACATGCTCAGACATGCAAAGTAAGATGGAATGAAAGAAAGAGACAGCACCCCGCCTAAACTTGATTTAATTTTTAAGGAGAACTAATTTGCATAGCTAATTCAGTTTCCGCCTTGGTGAGTGCAAACAATAAGGTCGCCGACTCCAATGCTCAATATGCAGACAAAAAAAAAGAGAAAACTCAAGGTGAGGCTAAGATACGTGCCGCATGAAACGCTGCTCGTTTTGTCTCATTACCTCCCTCCTGAGTCAGCAAAAGAAAAACGGGGCGCTATCACACCTGCCTCGCAAAAAAAGATAAAGCGAACCTGCGCTCTTGCTCGGCCGCCTAAACATACACCGAGCGCCCGGAACAGTTTGCTAAGCAAATACGGTTCATCCACGTGCAAGTTTTTCGTTCGCTTCAAGAGCAAACGTTCTAGCAGGCCGTTGTTCGTTCTCACGGCCTCATACACTTTTACTCTTATGCTAAAGAGAAGTCACGCAATCTGTTGTTGAGTTTTAACTGTTACCAGCTCTTTACAAGCCTGGCCCACCGTAATGTATGTAGGCATTGCAGGATAAACGAAATAAAAGCAGTGGACCACGTTAGATTTTAGTTATAATAAGAATCTCGCGTCATAAAACTGCAATATGATTATCAGAGACGCCGTATTGGTGGGCTCCAGCTTTTCCGACCTCCTGCGGTTCCTTAACGTGCACCGCAAAGCACACGGGCTCGTAGCATTTCGCCTCTATTGGAGGGCGACCCCAACGGCGGCTTTCCACGACCTTCGACCTTTGGGTCGGCAGTCATGCAGCGTGACCGCTAGACCACCTCGGGAGGTCACGTGCTTTAAGAAAATGAAGATACTTCAACTTAGAAAGTACGCTCACTGAAATAGAAGATGTGAGTGAGCGAGCGAATGAGTAGACGGAGAGAGAAATAATTAAAAGGAAGAGACAGGGAGGTTAACCTAGACGAACTGGTTTGCTACCCTGTACGGGGGTGGTGAAAAGGGTCGGAAAGAGGATAGATGAATGAGTAAATGAGTGAGTGAGTGAGTGTCAGTGAATGAGCGTCAGCAAGTTTGCGTGTATCTGCGTTTGCAAAAAGGAGACAGCGAGAGTAAATAAGAATGAAAGAAGGGCCGAGAAGTAATCAACCAGGACATAGCCCGATAAGTTACCCTGCAGAGGAGGAGGGGGAAGAGAAAAAAAGTCACTCTTTCAACCAACGCGACAGTTCAGCGTTTGACGTCACAAACGCTGTATCAGCCCGGTATCTTTGACAATATAAAAAAAAAACAGCGCTTCATTTTTGCTTTCCAAACGATGACGGGCAGCCGCACGGTATCTTCTATTTATCGCAGCACGGAGGTGAAGACTCTCGTTTGAGTAAGCCGGAGCAATAACACTGAAAGGTGCCCAGTAGTGCATAAAAGAAATTCTCAAATACTCACCAGCACTGCGAACAACAGGATAGTCCCGATATTGCTAAAGAAGGCACTGTCGTGAAGAGAATATGCCGACTCCAGGATGATTCTGTAAAGCATATAAGAAAAAAAAGGTGGGGCGTGGATAAGATTTTTTAATGCGTTCAGTTAAATCGAAAAAAAATCGGAAGTTCTAAAAACACCCCAAGGAAAGAACAGTTTCTGCCGCTGTCAAACAGGAAAACGAATAGTTTGATATTGCAGGAGCTTCGATTTACTTTTCAGTTTCTTTTCTTGAATAAGATGGTCAAACTTTGTTTTTTTTTTCTTCTTTGTTACTACCGTGATATTGGACTAATCTTCTAGCCTCGACTACTAGCAGCAAAATGTTTCCTCCGGAACGTTCACAGCACTGTTTACCCAGACATATCCCCCGTTCCTTCCCCTTTTTTTTATAGTACGCCATGCATCGCAGCTACATACGGGTTTCTGTGTTGGTAGTCTGGCCTTACTAAAAAAAAAAAAACACTTCTTTTCAATTTCGAGAAAATTAAGTAACTGTAAGTTTAAATTTCTGTCGCTGAGACGTTTGAAACGAAATAACGATTCAAGACTTCATGTGGCAAACTGTAGCACCAACTCCAAGAAAAGGAAAAAGCATGTGCAATATTGTCATGTGCTTTCATCGTCTTCGTCGTCTATGATGCTCTTTCGTTGCCGATGTTTTGTAACAATATAAACTACAAAAACTACAAGGTTCATGAAATCTCGGCGTATGAATCTGGCCCGTAGCCAGAAGTGGTGAAGAGCAGCCCTAGCCCCCCTCCCCCTCACTTGAAATCATGATGGAGGGGCGTGCTTTGCTAAAAAACAAATGATAATGGATATTTTTCCCATGTTATCAAGGCCTTCAGCAAATGCCCCCCTCCCCCTTCTTATAGCAAAAAAAAAATGCCGACTATGTGCCTAAAAAATACTAAACCTGCTCTGACACGAGAAGTATGAGAGCACGGAACTCTCTCCTTGTAGGCAATTACATTTCATAAACGGTATTCCTGTGCAGTGCAAAAGTGAGTATGTGAGGAAATTCCAAACAACTCGTACAGGCGCCGGCTGCTTTGATCCGATGTTGGGATGTAATGAAAAAAAAAACATTTTTTTTTGTCCCGCAGATCGTGCTCAGCGCGTAGCGGGCATCTACCACGTACGGACGAACCGGGAAGACCAGATGCCGCCTCGTGGTCTGCTGGAAGGCCCATTGCTGGTCGGCAAGAACCGAGATCTTACAGGGCCTTCTTTAATCGAAAATATTTTACGATCAACGTTGAAATACTGTTAAAATGTTTTGTGGTTCATATAAGTTATTTCGTCAATACAAGTTTTTCTGAATGTATTCGTGCTAACTACAAGTGCTCCGCAACCACTAGAGTGCTGCTCATAACCCCATCAAAGGTGACAAAAATTAATTTAAGGAAAAAAAATACATGAACGAAAATACAAAGCTTATTCTTCACTCGTGACACTGCTGTATCATTACATGAGTTCAGAACGAAAGTAATCGCTGTTGTTTGAAGCGTACTCTCAAGATTGAAAGATTATGAGGAAAAAAATGCGCGTTACAGGTGCAAGCACGAGCAAGATTGTCAGCTTGACTTTCTCCGAAAACACACACACACACACACACACACACACACCACACACACACACACACACACACACACACACACACACACACACACACACACACACACACACACACACACACACACACACACACACACACACACACACACACACACACACACCACACACACACACCACACACACACGTACCTGTCGTATTTTCGTTGAGTAATCTTGCATTTCGCAAAAATCACGAACGATAGAGACAGAAATATTGACAAAGGAACACAACGCGGAACTTTCAGGAAAAGAAATTATTTCCCTTCGTAAACGAGTTTCCTCAGGATGTCTCTATAAGCACTTCCGGAAATACGCGCGTGCTTCTTCGGTTATTGGCAATGGGGAACATTATAGTTAGGTGGATTAGAAAACTCAGAGAGAATAAAAAGAAAAACTTTCCCAGAGTTTACCGCAAAAACAAAAATATCAGGTGAAGCATGAAGCACTACAGTCCGTGCTATAAAAACACCATTAGGAGCAAAAGAAGTGAGTAAATACATGAAAGTCAGGAGTGTGAAAGACTCGGTCCTCGTCCTTTAACGGTGCGGACGAGCCAACCTCGATACCACGCCCAGGTATACTAGAACATGACCCGAGGAACTTTGTTCGCGAACGAAAACAGTCACCCCGTTTCCACCGAGCCAGACACGTAAATTTGTTCAACCGAACGACAACTATCTTCGAGCGGAAGCCCGGAGAAAATTGTTCGATCCGGGAAACTGCAGGTCTGGGTCTGGGTCTGCAATCGTCAATTTGAGAAAGAGAGAGAGAGAGAAAGATGGGTATAAGTTATACACCTCGGGCAAAGGGCATCCTTCGTAGTAGTGTCACGCCCCTGGTTCGCTCGAGGAAAACGTTCTCGCTGGAACGCACGCAACAAAACTTAGAGAAGATGGAAATAGAAGCAAGTTAATGTCAACGATATCGAAATTGTTAACGCGCGTATGTGAACCCAGTGTGCGAGTGAGTGAGTAGAGTGAGAGTGAAGAGATCGCTGAGGTGGAGGTGAACGGGTTATAAAGTAGTGAAGTGAGCCTGTGAGTTAGAGTAATCGTTTTGAATAATGCAAAGTGAGACAGACTTGTGAGAGTGAGGCAGAGGAGTGTGCAAGTGAAACAGTGTAAAGCGTATGTGAGGGAGTAGAGAGGGCTATAGAGTGTAGTGTGTGAGTAGTAGAGTGTAGTGTGTGAGTGGTAGAGTGTAGTGTGTGAGTGGTAGAGTGTAGTGAGTGAGTGGTTAGAGTGTAGTGAGTGTGTAAGTGATCGAGCGAGCGAGAAAAGTGAGGGAGTATAGAGTGGAGGTGCATGAATGAAGGAGTGTGAATTAAGTGAGTGAGAAAACGTGTGAGCTATCGCGTAAGTAAATAGTCTGAATAAACAGAGTAAGTAAATGCATAACACGCCCACTGCCTCAACGGCAGCTGAGTTCGAAACTTCCGAAGTTCTGCCTCCACGATGAGCGAGCCGCGGCTTTTGCAACAACAACGACAGAACGAAATCCTCCACCAACGACGAGAACAAAAAAAGGCCCGAAACTCTTTAAGTGCATTATTTTCAGGTTAAATTATCAGCGAAAATTACTCGAAATGCGTATAGACAAATAAAGTCTTTTTCGCGCACTCCTTTAGCAAAGGAAGTGTGTTACGCAAAACAACGGAATGCGATGCAACGATATTTCCAATTCGATGGAGAAGCAAAAATGACGTGCCAGTAAAACTAATGGTGCCTTTTAGAGCAGTGGCGGGATTACAATAATAAAGAAAATAGCAAAACGAAATTCGATCAGAGTCCGAGAAACAAAGGGTGTAGTTCCGTTATTACGCAAAAATCACACGTTCTTCGCACGAAGTGCACGTTTTTCCGACGCGAAGCTATCTGGGCTGTTTGAAAAGCTGGAATCAAATCATTACCTTGTGCAGTTGTATTTTCTCTTCTTGCAAGTTTTTTTTCACATAGCGACATCATGATGGTACGCACCGAACACCCATTTAATATGTACCTTTTTTCTTTCTGTAGAGTGCACAAAAAAGAGCTTTTAGAGAGCACCTGCATCCCAAATGCGCATTCAGAAAACACGAATGATGCACTGCGAGAGCAAAGAACTGATGGGCCATTTACTGCCTCTTACTTAACTGAAATTACATAGAACAAGGAAGCCGAAGACGGTATGCAACTATCACTTAAGACAAGTGTGAAGGCGAACCCAGAAATTTTAAAAGATTTTCAGCGAAGTAATCACCGCCTTTACGAGACAGATTAATGTGCACGATAAAGAGCGTC
>WOVY01007827.1:0-28848 GCA_013436015.1 Rhipicephalus annulatus | reverse complement strand
TTTTTCGTGTTTTACACAGTGCTATTGAGATCTAACACACAATTTTTCGCGTTTCACAGTAATAACAAGATCTAACAGACAATTTGTTTGTGTTTTAGACAGTATTAAAGAGATATAACAAGCGTAATTTTCTGTTTTGCACCGTATCAAAGAGATCTAACACACAATTTTTCGTGTTTTACACAGTAATATAAGAGATCTAACAGACAATTTTTTGTGTTTTACCTAGAAGTAATGAGATGTATCAGACAATTTTTCACGTTTTATATAGTATTATTGAGATCTAACAGACAATTTTCTTGTTCACACAGTAATAATGATATCTAACAGACAAGTTTTCATGTTTTACACAGTATTATTGACATTTAACAGACACTTTTTTGTGTTATACACAGTAATAATGAGATCTAACAGAAAATTTCTCGTGTTTTACGCAGTATAGAGATCTAACAGACAACTTTTCGTGTTTTACACAGCATTGTTGAGATCTAACAGACACTTTTTCAAGTTTTAAACAGTATAATTGGGATCTAACAGACAATTTTTCGTGTTTACAGAGTAATAATGAGATCTAACAGACAATTTTTTGTGTTTTACACAGTTATATATTGATCTAACAGACAATTTTTCGTGTTTCACACCGCAATAATGAGATCTAACAGAAAATTTTTCGCGTTTCACACAGTAGTAATGACATCTAACACACATTTTTTGTAATTTACACAGTAATGATGAGATCTAACAGACAATTCTTTGTGTTTCACACAGCATATCGAGATCTAACAGACAATTTTTCGTGTTTTACACGGTATTAGAGATCTAACAGACAATTTTTTGTGTTTTACACAGTGTAATTGAGATCTAACAAACAATTTTTTCTGTTATACACAGTAATAATTAGATCTAACAGACAATTTTTCGTGTTTTGGACAGTATCAATTTGATCTCACAGACAATTTTTCGTGCTTTACACAATATTGATGAGATCTAACAGACAATTTTTTGTGTTTTAAACAGTATTATTGAGATATAACAGACAATTTTTCATGTTTTAAGCAGTATTATTGAGATATAAACAGACAATTTTTCGTGTCTACATAGTAACAATGAGATATAACAAACAATTTTTTGTGTTTTACACAGTAATAATGAGGTCTAACAGAAAAGTTTTCGTGTTTTACACAGTAGTATTGACAACTAACAGACAGTTTTTTGTGTTTTACACAGTATATTTGAGATCTAACGAACAATTTTTTCTGTTATACACAGTATCAGGTATATCTAACGGACAATTTTTCGTGTCTTGGACAGTAATAATGAGATCTAACAGACAATGTTTCGTGTTTTACACAATATTGATGAGATCTAACAGACAATTTTTCGTGTTTTACACAGTATTATTGAGATCTAACAGACAATTTTCGTGTTTTACACAGTAATAATGAGATCAAACAGACATATATTCTTGTTTTACACAGTATTATTGAGATCTAACAGACAATTTTTTATGTTTTAAACAATAATATTGAGATATAACAGACAGTTTTTTGTGTTTACACAGTATATGAGATCTAACAGACAATTTTTCGTGTTTCACGGTAATAACTAGATATAACAGACAATTTTTGTGTTTTACACAGTAATAATGAGATCTAACAGACAATTTTTCGTGGTTTACACAGAGTTATTGAGATCTAACAGGACAATTTTTGGTGTTTCACAGTAACAATGAGATCTAGCAGACAACTTTTCGTGTTTTACACAGTAATACTGAGATCTAACAGAAAGGTTTTTGTGTTTTAAACAGTAGTAATGACATCTAACATACAATTTTTCGTGTTTTACACAGTAATAATGAGATCTAACAGATAATTTTTTGTGTTTTACAGTTTTGATGAGATCTAACAGACAATTTTTCGAGTTTTACACAGTATATTGAGATCTAACAATGTTTCGTGTTTTACACAGTATTATTAAGATCTAACACACAGTGTTTCGTGTTTTACACAGTATAAAGAGATCTAACAGACAATTTTTTCGTGTTTTACACAGTATTAATGTGATCTAACAAACACTTTTTTGGTTTTACGCAGTAATAATGAGATTTACCAGACAATTTTTCCTGTTTTACACAGTAGTAATTAGATTAAACAGATAATTTTTCATGTTTTAAACATTCTTATTGAGAACTAACAGGCAGTTTTTCTTGTTTACACAGTATCAATGAGATCTAACAGACAATATTTTAGTGTTTTACACAGTAATAGGGAGATCTAACAGACAATTTTTTGTGTTTACACAGTAATGTTGAGATCTAACAAACAATTTTCGTGTTTTACACAGTAATAATGAGGTTGAACAGACAATATTTCGTGTTTTACTCAGTATTGTTGACATATAACGGACAATTTTTCATGTTTTAAACAGTAGTATTGAGATGATAAAGACAGTTTTTCGTGTTTACACAGTATGAGTGAGATCTAACAGACAATTTTTCGTGTTTTACACAGTAATATATAGATCTAACAGACAATGTTTCGTGTTTTACACAGTAATATTGAGATCTAGCACACTTTTTTGTTTTACACAGTAATAATGAGTTCGAACAGACAATTATTCTTCTTTTGCACAGTAGTAATAAGATCTAACAGACATTTTTTATGTTTTACACAGTATTATGAGATCTAACAGACAATTTTTCGTTTTTCACACTAATAACGAGATCTTACAGACAATTTTTCGTGTTTTACACAGTATTGTTGAGATTTAATGGACAATTTTCGTGTTTTACACAGTAATATTGAGACCTAACAGACAATTTTTCGTGTTTTACACCGAGGTAATGAGATCTGACAGACCATTTTTTGTGTTTTACGCAGTATAATTGAGATCTAATAAAACCTCTTTTCTGTTATACACAGTATCAATTAGATCCAACAGGCAATTTTTCGTGTTTTGGACAGTATCAATGAGATCTAACAGACAATATATCGTGTTTTACACAGTATAATTAGGATCTAACAGACAATTTTTTATGTTTTAAGCAGTATTATTGAGATCTAACAGACAAGTTTTTGTGTCTACACAGTAACAATGAGATCTAGCAGACAACTTTTTGTGTTTTACGCAGTAATATTGAGATCTAACAGACAATTTTCGTAATTTACACAGTAATAATGAGATCAAACAGACAATATTTCGTGTTTTACACAGTATTGTTGACATCTAACAGACAATTTTTCATGTTTTGAAACAGTATTATTCAGATCTAACAGACAGTTTTTCGTGTTTACACAGTATGAATGAGATCTACCAGACAATTTTTGTGTTTTACACAGTAATATATACATCTAAAAGACAATTTTTCGTGTTTTACACAGTAATATTGAGATCTAACACACTTCTTCTGTTTTACACAGTAATAATGAGTTCGAACAGACAATTATTCTTGTTTACACAGTAGTATTAAGATCTAACAGACACTTTTTTATGTTTTACACAGTATTATGAGATCTAACAGACAACTTTTTGTGTTTCACACTAGTAACGAGATCTAACAGACAATTTTTCGTGTTTTACACAGTATAATTGAGATATAACAAACAATTTTTTATGTTTTAAGGCAGTATTATTGAGATCTAACAGACAATTTTTCGTGTCTACAAAGTAACAATGAGATCTATCAGACGGAACTTATCGTGTTTTACACAGTAATAATGAGATCTAACAGAAAAGTTTTATTGTTTTACACAGTAGTAATGACATCTAACAGATTTTTTTCGTGTTTTACACAGTAATACTGAGATCTAACAAACAATATTTCGTGTTTTACACAGTATTGTTGAGATCTAACAGACAAGTTTTCGTGTTTTACACAGTGTAATGAGAACTAACAGACAATTTTTTCGTGTTTTACACAATAATATTGAGATCTAACAGACAATTTTTGGTATTTTACACAGTAATATTGAGATCTAACAGACAATTTTTCGTGTTTCACAGTAATATTGAGATCTAACTTACATTTTTGTGTTTACACAGTATCAATGAGATCGAACAAAAACTTTTTTCTGTTATACACAGTATCAATTAGATCCAACAGGCAATTTTTCGTGTTTTGGACAGTATCAATGAGATCTAACAGACAATTTTCGTGATTTACACAATATTGATGAGATCTAACAGACAATACTTCGTGTTTTATACAGTAATAATGAGATCTAACAAACAATTTTTTTATGTTTTAAGCAGTATTATTGAGATCTAACAGACAATTTTTTGTGTTTTACACACTATGATTGAGATCTAACAATTTTTTCTGTTATACACAGTATCAATTAGATCTAACAGACAACTTTTCGTGTTTTGGATAATATCAATGAGATCTAACAGACAACTTTTCGCGCTTTACACAATAATGATGAGATCTAACACACAATTTTTTGTGTTTACACAGTATTATTGAGATCTAACAGACAGTTTTTTTGTTCTACACAGTAATAATGAGATCGAACAGACATATATTCTTGTTTTACACAGTATAATTGAGATCTAACAGACAATTTTTTATGTTTTAAGCAGAATTATTGCAATCTAACAGACAATTTTTCGTGTCTACACAGTAACAATGAGATGTAACAGACAATTTATCGTGTTTTACACAGTAATAATGAGGTCTAACAGAAAATTTTTCGTGTTTTACACAGTAGTATTGACGTCTAACAGACAGTTTTTCGTGTTTCACACAGTATATTTGAGATCTAACGAACATTTTTTTCTGTTATACACAGTATCAATTAGATCAAAAAGACAATTTTTCGTGTTTTGGACAATTTCAAAGAGATCTAACAGACAATTTTTTGTGTTTTACACAATATTGATGAGACCTAACACACAATTTTTCGTGTTTACACAGTATTATTGAGAACTAACAGACAGTTTGTTTTACACAGTAATAATGAGATGGAACAGACTTGTATTCTTGTTTTAAACAGTATTATTGAGATATAACAGACAGTTTTTCATGTTTACACCGTATATGAGATCTAACAGACAATTTTTCGTGTTTCACGGTAATAGGTAGAGCTAAAAGACAATTTTTTGTGCTTTAAACAGTAATAATGAGATCTAGCAGAGCAGTTTTTTGTGTTTTACACTGAGGTATTGAGATCTAACAGACAATTTTCTGTGTTTTACCTAGAATTAATGAGATCTAACAGACAATTTTTCACGTTTTAAAGAGTATTATTGAGATCTAACAGACAATTTTCTTGTTCACACAGTAATAATGATATCTAACAGACAAGTTTTCATGTCTTACACAGTATTATTGTCATTTAACAGACAATTTTTGTGTTATATACAGTATGAATGAGATCTACCAGACAATTGTTTGTGTTTTACACAGTAATATAAAAGATCTAACAAACAATATTTTGTTATACACAGTATCAAATAGATTTAACAGACAATTAATAACAGACGCAGTAATATTGAGATCTAACAGACAATTTCTCGTGTTTTAGACAGTATTATAGAGATCTAACAGACAACTTTTCGTGTTTTACACAGCATTGTTGAGATCTAACAGACAATTTTTCATGTTTTAAACAGTATTATTGAGATCTAACAGACAATTTTTCGTGTTTACAGAGTAATAATGAGATCTAACAGACAATTTTTTGTGTTTTACATAGTAATATTGAGATCTAACACACTTCTTGTGTTTTACACAGTAATAATGAGTTCGAACAGACAATTATTCTTGTTTTACACAGTAGTATTAAGATCTAACAGACATTTTTTTATGTTTTACACAGTATTATGAGATCTAACAGACAATTTTTTGTGTTTCACACTAATAACAAGATCTAACAGACAATTTTTCGTGTTTTACACAGTATTGTTGAGATCTAACAGACAATTTTTCGTGTTTTACACAGTATATTGAGATGTAACAGACAATTTCGTGTTTTACACAGAGTTATTGAGATCTAACAGACCATTTTTTGTGTTTTACACAGTATAATTGAGATCGAACAAAAACTTTTTTCTGTTATACACAGTATCAATTAGATCCAACAGGCAATTTTTTGTGTTTTGGACAGTATCAATGAGATTTAAGAGACAATTTTTGTGATTTACACAATATTGATGAGATCTAACAGACAATACTTCGTGTTTTATACAGTATTATTGAGATCTAACAAACAATTCTTTATGTTTTAAGCAGTATTATTGAGATCTAACAGACAATTTTTTGTGTTTTACACAGTATGATTGAGATCTAACAAACAATTTTTCGTGTTTTGGACAATATCAATGAGATCTAACAGACATCTTTTTGCGCTTTACACAATATTGATGAGATCTAACACACAATTTTTTCTGTTTACACAGTCATATTGAGATCTAACACACAGTTTTTTGTTTTACACAGTAATGAGATCGAACAGACATATATTCTTGTTTTACACAGTTAATTGAGATCTAACAGACAATTTTTTATGTTTTAAGCAGTATTATTGCGATCTAACAGACAATTTTTTGTGTCTACACGGTAACAATGAGATATAACAGACAATTTTTTGTGTTTTATACAGTAATATTGAGGTCTAACAGAAAATTTTTCGTGTTTTACACAGTAGTATTGACATCTAACAGACAGTTTTTCGTGTTTTACACAGTATAATTGAGATCTAACGAACATTTTTTTCTGTTATACACAGTATCAATTAGATCAAAAAGACAATTTTTCGTGTTTTGGGCAGTTTCAAAGAGATCTAACAGACAATTTTTTGTGTTTTATACAATATTGATGAGATCTAACACACAATTTTTCGTGTTTACACAGTATTATTGAGATCTAACAGACAGTTTTTTGTTTTACACGGTAATAATGAGATCAACAGACATACATTCTGTATTACACAGTATTATTGAGATCTAACAGACAAATTTTTATGTTTTAAACAGTATTATTGAGATAAAACAGACAGTTTTTCGTGTTTACACAGTATATGAGATCTAACAGACAATTTTTCGTGTTTCACGGCAATAAGTAGAGCTAAAAGACAATTTTCGTGTTTTAAACAATAATAATGAGATCTAGCAGACAGTTTTTTGTGTTTTACACTGAGTGATTGAGATCTAACAGACAAATTTCAGTGTTTTACCTAGAATTAAGGAGATCTAACAGACAATTTTTCACATTTTAATAGTATATTGACATCTAACAGACAATTTTCTTGTTCACACAGTAATAATGAGATATAACAGACAATTTCTCGTGTTTTACACAGTAATATAGAGATCTAACAGACAACTTTTCGTGTTTTACACAGCATTGTTGAGATTCTAACAGACAAGTTTTCATGTTTTAAACAGTATAATTGAGATCTAACAGACAATTTTTTGTGTTTACAGAGTAATAATGAGATCTAACAGACAATTTTTCGTGTTTTACACAGTAATATATAGGATCTAACAGACAATTTTTCTATGTTTTACACAGTATAATTGAGATCTAACAGACAATTGTTTGTGTTTTACACAGTAATAAGATCTAACAAACAATTTTTTGTTTACACAGTATCAAATAGATTTAACAGACAATTTTTCGTGTTTCGAACAGTATCAATGAGATCTAACAAACAATTTTTCGTGTTTTACACAAAATTGATGAGATCTAACAGACAATTTTTCATGTTTCACACAGTATATCGAGATTTAACAGACAACTTTTCGTGTTTTACACAGTATTATTGAGATCTAACAGACAATTTTTTTGTGTTTTACACAGTGTAATTGAGATCTAACAAACAATTTTTTCTGTTATACACAGTAATATGTAGATCTAACAGACAATTTTTAGTGTTTTGGACAGTATCAATGAGATCTTACAGACAATTTTTTGTGTTTTACACAATACTGATGAGATCTAACAGACAATTTTTTGTGTCTACACAGTAATAATGAGATCTCACAGACAATTTTTCGTGTTTTACACTGTAATATTGAGATCTAACAGAAAAGTTTTCGCGTTTTACACAGTAGTAATCACATCTAACACACAGTTTTTCGTGTTTTACACAGTAATGATGAGATCTAACAGACAATTTTTCGTGTTTCACAGTATTATTGAGATCTAACCTACAATTTTTTGTGTTTTACACAATAATAATGAGATCTAAAAGGCAATTTTTTGTGTTTTACACAGTATAATTGAGATCTAACAAACAATTTTTTCTGTTATACACAGTAATGATTAGATCTAGCAGACAATTATTCGTGTTTTGGACATTATCAGTGAGATCTAACAATTTTTCGTGCTTTACACAATATTGATGAGATCTAACAGACAATTTTTTGTGTTTTACACAGTATTATTGAGATCTAACAGACAATTTTTTCATGTTTTAAGCAGTATATTGAGATTTAACAGACAATTTTTTGTGTCTGCACAGTAACAATGAGATATAACAGACAGAGACAGTTTTCTGTGTTTTACACAGTAATAATGATATCTAACAGAAAAGTTTTCGTGTTTTACACAGTAGTAATGACATCTAACAGACAATTTTTTTGTGTTCTACACAGTATAATTGAGATCTAACGAACAATTTTTTCTGTCATACACAGTATCAATTAGATCTAACAGACAATTTTTTGTTTTACACAGTAAGAATGAGATCGAACAGACACATATTCTTGTTTTACACAGTATTATTGAGAACTAACAGACAATTTTTTGTTTTACACAGTAATAATGAGATCGAGCAGACACATATTCTTGTTTTACACAGTATTATTGAGATCTAACAGACAATTTTTTATGTTTTAAACAGTATTATTGAGATATAACAGACAGTTTTTCGTGTTTGCACAGTATATGATATCTGACAGACAATTTTTCTTGTTTCACGGTAATAACTAGATCTAAAGACAACTTTTCGTGTTTTACACACTAATAATGAGACCTAACAGACAATTTTTCGTGTTTTACACTGAGTTATTGAAATCTAAGAGACAATTTTTTTGTGTTTTACCTAGAAATAATGAGATCTAACAGACAATTTTTCACGTTTTAAATAGTATTATTGAGATCTAACAGACAATTTTCTTGTTTACACAGTAATAATGATATCTAACAGACAAGTTTTCATGTTTTACACAGTATTATTGACATTTAACAGACAATTTTCTGTGTTTTACACAGTAATGATGAGATCTAACGGACAATTTCTCGTGTTTTACCCAGTAATAATAAGATCTAACAGACAACTTTTCGTGTTTTACACAGTGTTGTTGAGATCTAACAGACAATTTTTCATGTTTTAAACAGTAATATTGAGATCTAACAGACAATTTTTCGTGTGTTTACAGAGTAATAATGAGATCTAACAGACAATTTTTCGTGTTTTACACAGTATTATATAGATCAACCAGACAATTTGTTTGTGTTTTACACAGTATTATTGATATCTAACAGACAATTTTTTGTGTTTTACACAGTATATACACAGTAAGCAACCTTCCCGACTCTATTGAAACTGGTTACTGCAAGCTTCCCGTCAGACCTTATATACCGAATCCTCGCCGATGTTTTAAGTGTCAGCGCTTCGGACACTGATCTCAAACGTGCAGAGGGCGCGCTATGTGCGCGAAGTGCGCATCTTGTGAACATGTATCGGAAAGGTGCACTTCTGAAGCCTGTTGCGCTAACTGTGAAGGAGATCACGCTGCCTACTCCCGATCATGCCCTGCATGAAAAAAGAGAAACAAATATTAGAACTTGAGGTAAAGTTTAACCTGTCATTTCAAGAGGCACGTCAACGTTTTTTCACACACAATAAGTCTGAACCTTCCTTCGCCGACGTGACGCGTCGAGGCGCCGTGCCACGTCTTTCGGCACCCGCGAGATTCACACCAAGTGTGACTGCGGTTGTGCCAGAAGCGCCTCCGGCTGGAGCAGTCTGTACTGCTCCGCCTCCGATTCAAAAAGCCCAGCAGACTTCAGAGACTGCTGGACCACGGACCACTGCAAGTACAGTCAGGTCCGAAACTGCCGTAAACGTGCCTGCCAAGCAGGCACGATCCACCACCTCAGAAGAGGTGATGGACACAAGCCATACTCCTTCAGCGCCCCACACGCCGAAGGAAAGGCGCAGTTCTTTAGAGCGAAGCAAGAAAGAGAAAACCCGTATTACAGGGCCCCAACAGGCCCTGTAACTTAAGGCAACGTTTCTGTACACACAGCACTTAACTACATTAAAAATGGAGACACAAATTTTACAGTGGAACGTCAGACGACTACTGAGAAACCTTGACGATATTCAAAAACTTTTACATAAACAGTCACCAAAAGTGCTGTGTGTACAAGAAACACACCTAAAACCCAAGATCACTAATTTTCTACGCCAGTATATCATTTTTCGAAAGGACAGGAATGAAGCCGTCACGTCATCTGGTGGTGTGGCTATTATAGTAAATCAAGGGATTGCATGTACTCATCTACCACTCGAAACATCTCTTGAAGCAGTGGCTATTCGTGTAGTTCTCCTGAACAAGCTCGTGACCATCTGCTCTGTCTACATACCTCCACACTACCATCTTGAAAAACGTGAATTCCAGTCCCTAATAGATAAACTTCCAGAACCTTATATCCTCCTTGGAGATTTCAATGCACATAGCAATCTATGGGGTGACTCTCGCTGCGATGCTCGAGGTCGCCTAATCGAACAGTTCCTTTTTACTTCTGGCGCTTGCCTTTTGAATCGGAAAGAGCCCACATATTACTGCCTTGCCAGCAATACCTACTCGTCAATAGACCTTAGCATTGTCTCACCATCCCTCCTTCCTTTACTGACATGGAATGTCATCAATAACCCTTACGGAAGTGACCACTTTCCCGTAACGCTAAGCACACCCATATCAAATGAATATCACCCACAGGTCCCCAGATGGATCACTGACAAAGCTGATTGGGAACAGTTCTCGCAGATTAGTCACTTAAGTTGGACTGACCTATCTGGTTTAAACATAGATGCAGCTGTACAATACTTTTCTACTTTTCTGACCGACGCTGCGATGAAATGCATCCCGCAAACTTCAGGACTGCCTGGCAAGCGACGTGTCCCATGGTGGAATACTGAATGTCGCAATGCACGCAAACAACAAAACAAAGCGTGGAGATTGCTACGGGACTCACCGACGGCAGAGAATCTTGAAAGTTTTAAGAAAATCAAGTCCCAAGGCAGGAGAACGCGCCGGCAGGCTAGGAGAGAAAGCTGGCTTAAGTTTTTATCAGGCATCACTTCATATACACAAGAAACTAAAGTCTGGAACATGGTTCGCAAGGTAACAGGACGACACGCATCTTCACTACCTCTCGTAGACACACAAGGGGACACCTTGGAAGACCAGGCGAACTTCCTCGGTGCCCACTTCGAAGAGGTGTCTAGTTCGTCGCATTATACTGCAGCTTTTCATCGACACAAAAGAAAAATCGAAAAAGAGAAACTTCAGCGAAAATCCTCTAAACATGAGTCGTACAACAACCCTTTCAGTTTGGCCGAGTTACAAGCATCGCTACATGTTTGCAATAAATCAGCTCCAGGTTCGGACAGTATAGTATACGAAATATTAAAACAACTGCCTTCTGAAACACAAAAAACCCTGCTTTCCCTGTATAACTCTATCTGGTTTTCCGGTGAAATCCCTTCTGCGTGGAAAGAAGCCATTATTATTCCGATTTTAAAGCAAAGCAAGGATCCATCTTCCGTTAGTAGTTACAGGCCAATCGCACTTACAAGTTGCATGTGTAAACTTTTTGAAAAAATGATAAATCGCAGACTTGTACATTACCTTGAAACGAACAATCTGCTCGACCCATTCGAATGCGGGTTTCGAGAGGGTAGATCCACCACTGACCACCTCGTGCGTATCGAGCACAGATCCGAGATGCCTTTGTCCACAAACAATACTTTCTTTCTGTGTTCCTCAACATCGAAAAAGCCTATGATACGACATGGAGATTCGGAATATTAAGAGACCTGTCCAATCTTGGTGTGCGTGGCAGGATGTTTACTATTATCGAAAGCTACTTGTCCAATCGCACATTCCGTGTCCGTGTGGGCAGTGTTCTCTCCCAAACATTTGTCCAGGAAACAGGCGTGCCGCAAAGGGGTGTACTTAATTGTACACTTTTTCTTATCAAAATGAATTCCTTGCACCTATCCATCCCCCGCAATATGTTCTATTGTACATATGTCGACGACGTTCAGCTTGGCTTCAAGTCATGCAACTTGGCAACGTGTGAGCGGCAGGTTCAGTTAGGTTTAAACAAGTTCTCCAAATGGGCAGAGGAAAACGGATTCCGACTGAACCCACAAAAAAGCACGTGTGTCTTGTTCTCCCGAAAGAGAGGCATGCACTCAGAACCCGACATTGAACTGAACGGTCAACGTCTGTCTGTAAATGCGGAGCATAAATTCTTAGGCCTAATCTTGGACAACAAGTTGACCTTCGTACCTCACATCAAGCATTTAAAAACAAAATGTTTAAGAGCCATGAATGTTTTAAAAGTGTTGTCGCGCACTACATGGGGTAGTGACAGCAAATGTTTAATTAACTTTGTCAAAGCCTCGTACGCACACGCCTAGATTACGGTGCTATAATCTATCAGTCGGCAACCACGTCGGCCTTGAAAATTCTCGACCCTGTCCACCATCTAGGCATTCGCCTCTCTACGGGTGCTTTCCGCACCAGCCCTGTGGAGAGCCTGTACGTTGATTCGAATGAATGGTCGCTCCACCTACAAAGATGTTCCCTGTCCTTTTTGTACTTTTTGAAGGTGAAGGCAGACAAGAAACACCCTTCCCATTTCACAATTAATGATTTGTCTTGTTCTAGCTTGTTCGAGAACCGTCCTTCGTTTAGGCAGCCCTACGCACTGCGTGTAAGGAGCCTGGCCGAAGAAACAGGTGTGCCTCTTGAACACACTTTGATGGCTCCTGCAACGTCTCTGCCACCGTGGCAGTGGCAGCTTATAGACTGTGATGTTTCTTTTGTTGATGTCACAAAGCACGCACCACTTGCACACATACATACATACTTTTTAGAACTACAACATAAATACACATGCCCTGAGTTCTTTACTGATGCGTCAAAGTCAAACACTTCTGCGTCATATGCAGCAATAGGCCAATCCTTTTCTGAGGCTGGCGTTCTTCATCCTAATGCAAGCATTTTCATCGGAGAAGCTTACGCAATACTGGCGGTCGTAAAACACATTAAACAGATAAAATTACGAAAGGCGGTAATATACACCGATTCCCTAAGCGTGGTCAAAGCCATGAAAACTCTTAAAAAACACAAGAACCCCGTGCTGGTGTCACTCTACTCACTTCTGTGCACACTCTACACATCAAAACAGCATGTCGTTGTCTGCTGGGTTCCAGGGCACCGTAAAATACAAGGGAACGCTTTGGCCGACAATCTGGCTGCTTGCGCCAATGTCACTACTGCCAATGCATCAACATCACTCCCTGCACTTGACCTAAAACCTTTTATAAAACGAAAGCTCAGGGGGTATTGGCAGAGCATGTGGGATAAACAAACAGATAATAAACTCCATGCTATTAAGCCGCAACTAGGTTATTGGCCGCCACTATCAAAATCACGACACACGGAAGTAATACTAACAAGGCTTATAACTGGACACACACATTCTACACATTCATTTCTTCTGTCTACCGGTGATCCACCATATTGTGAGAGATGTGGAGAGCCCCTTACGGTTCTCCACATTCTCGTCCAGTGCACTGAGCTAGATGCTGTAAGAAAAAAGCACTTTTTACTGCCCTACCGGCAGCAGCTCCCTCTTCACCATGGGATGCTCATCGGTAGGGATCCGCTTTTTAAACTGCAAACACTTTTTACGTTTTTAAAAGAAGTGCAAAGCTTTCACCCGATATTTCGAGGTCATCCGTAGCACGACCTCTATGGAGTGGTTGTGGCTGCGGTGACTATATCTTCATCATGGTTTTATTATCATGACATTTTGCCATCAGCTATCACCATACATATGTCACGCCACTGTCATGATTTTATTACTTTCATATTTTAACCCGCGTTAGAGCGAGGAATTTTAAGGCCCCTTTACAGCCACGCACCATATCATTGTCCATATCTGTAGTCAATTGAAATGGCGCTCTTTGGCCATCAATTGGCCCTTGCGCCACTAAAAACTACTCATCATCAGACCATACATACCTAACCCACGTCGTTGTTTTAAATGCCAGAAGTATGGCCACGGCTCACAAAGCTGTCGTGGTCACCAAACTTGTGCACATTGTGGAGTGTCAGGCCACAATTCTCACAATTGCGAAGAACCATCACACTGTGTGAACTGTGGTGGAAATCATGCCGCATACTTACGGTCTTGCTCATTTTGGAAAAAAGAAAAGGAAATCATCACATTGAAAATTAAAGAAAATATCACATTCAAGGAAGCAAGACGAAGAGTGTTGCCATTTTATGGCGCTACATATGCTCATGCGGCGCGTCAGGGGGCAACGCCGCACCAGCCCTCGCCATTCCTTCGGCCAGCGCAGAGCGAGCCGACGGCTGTGGCACCTGCCCCCAAGGCGGCAGTAGTTCAGTCTACTCCGCCTCCTAGAGAATTGAGGCCGGAGACTCCAGGGTCCTCTGGTCTCAAGGCCTCCCCTCACCAGGCGAGGCCTAAAATCCGAACCACCAGCTCGCATGTGCGGGCACCCAGTGCCTCTGAGGAGGCAATGGATACAACGGCACCCTTGGTGCCGAAAGAGCGGCGTGGCTCCTCGGAGCGCCCCAAGAAAAGAAAAAAGCAAATAACAGGGCCTGGTGACGGCCCTGTTAAGTGAACTCAAACTCCCCGTCTAAACAGCCACTCGCTTTTCGTACACACAGCATTATTTTACATTCACCATGAACACTCAAATTATACAATGGAACGTCAGGGGCCTTCTAAGAAACCTTGACGACATCCAAGAACTCTTACACGAACACTCACCAAAAGTGCTGTGTGTACAAGAAACACACCTTAGTTCAAAACACACAAATTTTCTTCGTAAATACGTTATTTTCCGAAAGGACCGTGTTGATGCCATGACATCATCCGGAGGTGTTGCCATCATAGTGAATCGAGGAATTGCATGCACACACATACAACTCCTACCGCAGGGGCGCCTGCGCAAGTAGGCGTTTGGTGTGTAGCGACACCACGAACCCGAGCTAACGGGGGAGTTTCGACTCCCTCCCACGCCTAGCCGTGCGTGGCTTTGCCGTGTCCGAGGAAAAGGGGATCCTGGGGGTTGAGCCGACGCTGGGTGATTGGACCGTTAAGGCCCCCCGGCAGAGGCAACACACCCCTTTGGCCCCGGCTTCACGTAGACGGCACCCCTGAGCTGACCCACCCAGAGGAATCGGCAGTCGCCTTTTCCTATCTCTCTCTCCCTACATCTTCGTCTTTATCTCTTACTATTTATCTGTCCTGTCTTCTACTCTCTTCCGTTTACTTCCAAACTTCCTGGCGGCTAGGGTTAACCCTGTGCAAATAGCCTACCTTGGTCTAGGCGCATTGGGTTATAGTGGCGTTGTACGGCTGGCGTCTGCAGGTTTCAGCATTTGTAACCTTGTAGCGTCCCCTCGTTGGGCTCCGTGGTGGGTGGCCGCCAACGCTGCTGAACAACAATAAGGAAGACATGCATGGAGCATTCCCACTACTGTCTGATCGTACCGGCTTAAAGCCGGTACACACCGATGATCTCACCAGAGAAGGATTGGCCACCCTGGTGCAGTATCTGGCCACCCCCTCCCGTAGGCATTCGTCAATTAACTCACGGCCCTCAGTCCCCACCAGCTGCGGAGCAACTGACCACGGCGGCGGTCAGATCTGCAAAGCAGCAGAGGGTGCTAGGAATCTCTGGATACGGACAGGCCACCATTGGAACTTGAACTTAGCAACATTTAACGTTAGAACGTTATCTAGTGAGGGAAGTCTAGCTGTATTATTCGAGGAGCTAGAAGGCATTAAATGGGATATAATAGGGCTGAGTGAGGTTAGGAGGACAGATGAGGCCTATACTGTACTACAGAATGGACACGTCATTTGCTATCGGTGCTTGGCAGACAGAAGAGAACTGGGAGTGGGGTTCCTAATTCACAGAAACATAGCTGGCAACATAGAGGATTACTATAGCATTAATGAAAGGGTGGTAGGCATTGTAATTAAACTGAATAAAAGATACAAAATGAAGGTAGTACAGGCTTACGCGCCTACATCCAGCCATGATGACGCTTCAGTTGAAAGCTTCTATGAAGACGTGGAATCGGCAATGAGTAAGGTGAAAACACAGTATACTATAGTAATGGGCGACTTTAATGCAAAGGTAGGGAAGAAGCAGGCTGGAGACCAGGCAGTAGGAGAATATGGCATCGGCACTAGAAACGCCAGAGGAGAGCTACTAGTAGAATTCGCAGAACGCAATAATCTGCGTATTTTGAATACCTTCTACCGAAAACGAGAAAACCGCAAGTGGACATGGAGGAGCCCTAATGGCGTAAATAAGAACGAAATAGACTTTATATTGACTGCACACCCAGGAGTCGTGCAGGATGTGGAAGTGGTTGGCAAGGTAAGATGCAGTGACCATAGAATGGTACGGGCTCGAATCCGCCTCGACTTGAAGAAGGAACGACAGAAACTGATACGCAAGAAGCAAATAAATGAGCTAGCACTGAGAGGGAAAGTACAGGAATTCAGAGTGTCACTGCAGAACAGGTACTCTGCTCTTAGCGAGGAAACCAACCTTAGCGTAGATACAATGAATGATAATCTGACGAGTATCATCACGGAGTGTGCAGTGGAAGTTGGAGGCAGGGTAGCTAGACAGGACACCGGCAAGCTTTCCCAGGAAACGAAGAACCTAATTAAGAAGCATCAAATCATGAAAGTGTCAAGTACAACAGACAAAATAGAACTGGCAGAGCTTTCGAAGCTGATTAATAGGCGTAAAGTATGCGATGTAAGAAGGTATAACATGGAGAGAATTGAGCACGCTCTGAAAAACGGAGGAAGCGTCAAAGCAGTGAAGAGGAAACTTGGGATAGGCAAAAGGCGGATGTATGCCCTAAGGGACAAAGAAGGCAAATTAACTACCAATATGGATAGGATAGTTAAAATAGCGGAGGAGTTTTACAGAGATCTGTACAGTAGCCGAGACAACCACGACCTTAATACTATAAGAACTAGCAGTAACCCAGACGACACCCCACCGGTAATGATAGAAGAAGTCAGAAAAGCTTTAGAGAGCATGCACAGAGGCAAAGCTGCTGGTGAGGATCAAGTAACATCAGATCTGCTGAAAGATGGAGGACAGATTGTGTTAGAAAAACTAGCCACTCTATTTACGAGGTGTCTCCTGACGGGAAAAGTACCAGAGTCTTGGAAGAACGCTAACATCATCTTAATACATAAGAAAGGAGATGACAAGGACTTGAAGAATTACAGGCCGATCAGCTTGCTCTCTGTAGTATACAAGCTATTTACAAAGGTAATTGCTAACAGAGTAAAGAAAACATTAGAATTCAATCAACCAAAGGAACAAGCAGGATTCCGAACAGGCTACTCAACAATTGACCACATTCATACTATCAATCAGGTAATAGAGAAATGCTCAGAGTATAACCAACCACTATACATTGCCTTCATAGATTACGAGAAGGCGTTTGATTCAGTAGAAATATCAGCCGTCATGCAGACACTGCGGAATCAGGGCGTAGATGAAATATATATAAACATTCTGGAAGAAATCTACAGGGGATCAACTGCTACCATAGTGCTTCATAAAAAAAGCAACAGAATACCAATAAAGAAGGGTGTAAGGCAGGGGGACACAATCTCCCCAATGCTATTCACTGCGTGCTTACAGGACGTTTTCAGAAGCCTAGAATGGGAACAGTTAGGGATAAGAGTTAATGGAGAGTACCTCAGTAACCTGCGCTTCGCCGATGACATTGTATTGCTGAGTAACTCAGGGGACGAATTGCAACTCATGATTACGGAGTTAGACAAGGAGAGCAGAAAGGTGGGTCTTAAAATTAATCTGCAGAAAACGAAAGTAATGTACAACAACCTCGGAAAAGAGCAGCGCTTTGCGATAGGTAATAGTGCACTTGAAGTTGTAAAAGACTATGTCTACTTAGGACAGGTAATAACCGCAGAGCCTAACCACGAGATTGAAGTAACTAGAAGAATAAGAATGGGGTGGAGCACATTCGGCAGGCACTCTCAAATTATGACAAGCAGATTGCCACTGTCCCTCAAGAGGAAGGTATATAACAGCTGTATCTTGCCGGTACTTAGCTACGGAGCAGAAACCTGGAGACTCACAAAGAGGGTTCAACTTAAATTGAGGACGACGCAGCGAGCAATGGAAAGAAAAATGGTAGGTGTAACCTTAAGAGACAAGAAGAGAGCAGAGTGGATTAGGGGACAAACGGGAGTTAAGGATATCATAGCTGCAATAAAGAAGAGGAAATGGACATGGGCCGGGCATGTAGCACGTAGACAGGATAACCGCTGGTCATTAAGGGTCACCAACTGGATTCCCAGAGAAGGGAAGCGGGGTAGGGGGAGACAGAAGGTTAGGTGGGCAGATGAGATTAAGAAGTTTGCGGGTATAAATTGGCAACAGCAAGCACAGGACCGGGTTAACTGGCGGAACATGGGAGAGGCCTTTGTCCTGCAGTGGACGTAGACAGGCTGATGATGATGATGATGACAGTAATATTGAGATCTAACAAACAATTTTTGTTATACACAGTATCAATTAGATCTAACAGACAATTTTTCGTGTTTTGGACAGTATCAATGAGATCTAACAAACAATTTTTCGAGTTTTACACAAAACTGATGAGATCTAACACACAATTTTTCGTGTTTGACACAGTATATTGAGATCTAACAGACAATTTTTTGTGTTTTACACAGTAATAATGAGATCTAACAGACAATTTTTCGTGTTTTACACAGTATTATTGAGATCTAACAGACAATTTTTCATGTTTTAAGCAGTATTATTGAGCTCTAACACACAATTTTTCGTGTCTACACAGTAATAATGAGATCTAACAGACAATTTTTCATGTTTTACACAGTAAATAAAGAGATCTATCACAAAAGTTTTCGCGTTTTACACAGTAGTAATGACATCTAACACACAGTTTTTCATGTTTTACACAGTATAATTGAGATATAACGGACAATTTTTTTCTGTTATACACAGTATCAATTAGATCTAACAGACAATTTTTCGTGTTTTGGACAGTATCAATGAGATCTAACACACAATTTTTCGTGTTTTACACAATATTGATGAGATCTAACAGACAATTTTTCGTGTTTTTCACAGTATTTTTGAGATATAACAGACAGTTTTTTGTGTTTAGACAGTATATGAGATCTAAGAGACAACTTTTCGTGTTTCACGGTAATAACTAGATCTAACAGACAATTTTTCGTGTTTACACAGTATTGTTGTGATCTAACAGACAATTTTTCGTGTTTTACACAGTAATAATGAGATCTAACAGATAATTTTTTGTGTTTTACACAGAGTGATTGAGATCTAACACACAATTTTTGTGTTTTACCTAGAATTATTGAGATCTAACAGACAATTTTTCACGTTTTAAATAGTATTATTGAGATCTAACAGACATTTTTCTTGTTTACACAGTAATAATATCTATCAGACAATTTTTCATGTTTTACACAGTATTATTGACATTTACCAGACATTTTTTTGTGTTTTACACAGTAATAATGAGATCTAACAGGAAATTTCTTGTGTTTTACACAGTAATATGTGGATCTAACCGACAATTTTTTTGTGTTTTATACAGTATTATTGAGAACTAACAAACAATTTTTTGTGTTTTACACAGTAATAATGAGATCTAACAAACAATTTTTTTGTTATACACAGTATCAATTAGATCTAACAGACAGTTTTTCGTGTTTTACACAGTATAGTTGATATCTAACGAACATTTTTTTCTGGTATACACAGTATCAATTATATCAAAAAGACAATTTTTTGTGTTTTGGGCAGTTTCAAAGAGATCTAACAGACAATTTTTCGTGTTTTACACAATAGTGATGAGATCTAACACACAATTTTTCGTGTTTACACAGTATTATTGAGATCTAACAGACAGTGTTTTGTTTTACACAATAATAATGAGATCGAACAGACAAACATTCTTGTTTTACACAGTATTATTGAGATCTAACAGACAAATTTTTTATGTTTTAAACAGTATTATTGAGATATAACAGACAGTTTTTCGTGTTTACACAGTATATGAGATCTAACAGAAAATTTTTCGTGTTTCACGGTAATAAGTAGAGATAAAAGGCAATGTTCGTGTTTTAAACAATAATAATGAGATCTAGCAGACAGTTTTTTGTGTTTTACACTGAGTGATTGAGATCTAACAGACATTTTTTTGTGTTTTACCTAGAATTAATGAGATCTAACAGACAATTTTTCACATTTATATAGTATTATTGACATCTAACACACAATTTTCTTGTTCACACAGTAATAATGATATCTAACAGACACGTTTTCATGTCTTACACAGTATTATTGCCATTTAACAGACAATTTTTGTGTTATGCACAGTAATAATGAGATATAACAGACAATTTCTCGTGTTTTACACAGTAATATAGAGATCTAACAGACAACTTTTCGTGTTTTTCACAGCATTGTTGAGATCTAACAGACAAGTTTTCATGTTTTAAACAGTATAATTGAGATCTAACAGACAATTTTTTGTGTTTACAGAGTAATAATGAGATCTAACAGACAATTTTTCGTGTTTTACACAGTAATATATAGATCTAACAGACAATTTTTCTGTGTTTTACACAGTATAATTGAGATCTAACAGACAATTGTTTGTGTTTTACACAGTAATAAGATCTAACAAACAATTTTTTGTTTACACAGTATCAAATAGATTTAACAGACAATTTTTCGTGTTTTGAACAGTATCAATGAGATCTAACAAACAATTTTTCGTGTTTTACACAAAATTGATGAGATCTAACAGACAATTTTTCATGTTTCACACAGTATATCGAGATTTAACAAACTTTTCGTGTTTTACACAGTATTATTGAGATCTAACAGACAATTTTTTTGTGTTTTACACAGTGTAATTGAGATCTAACAAACAATTTTTTTTGTTATACACAGTAATATTTAGATCTAACAGACAATTTTTAGTGTTTTGGACAGTATCAATGAGATCTTACAGACAATTTTTTGTGTTTTACACAATACTGATGAGATCTAACAGACAATTTTTTGTGTCTACACAGTAATAATTGAGATCTCACAGACAATTTTTTGTGTTTTACACCGTAATATTGAGATCTAACAGAAAAGTTTTCGCGTTTTACACAGTAGTAATCACATCTAACACACAGTTTTTCGTGTTTTACACAGTAATGATGAGATCTAACAGACAATTTTTCGTGTTTCACAGTATTATTGAGATCTAACCTACAATTTTTTGTGTTTTACACAATAATAATGAGATCTAAAAGGCAATTTTTTGTGTTTTACACAGTATAATTGAGATCTAACAAACAATTTTTCGTGTTTTACACTGAGTTATTGAAATCTAAGAGACAATTTTTTGTGTTTTACCTAGAAATAATGAGATCTAACAGACAATTTTTCACGTTTTAAATAGTAATATTGAGTTCTAACAGACAATTTTCTTGTTTACACAGTAATAATGATATCTAACAGACAAGTTTTCAATGTTTTACACAGTATTATTTACATTTAACAGACAATTTTTTGTGTTTTACACAGTAATGATGAGATCAAACGGACAATTCCTCGTGTTTTACTCAGTAATAATAAGATCTAACAGACAACTTTTCGTGTTTTACACAGTATTGTTGAGATCTAACAGACAATTTTTCATGCTTTAAACAGTAATATTGAGATCTAACAGACAATTTTTCGTGTGTTTACAGAGTAATAATGAGATCTAACAGACAATTTTTCGTGTTTTACACAGTATTATATAGATCAACCAGACAATTTGTGTTTTACACAGTATTATTGATATCTAACAATTTTTTGTGTTTTACACAGTAATATTGAGATCTAACAAACAATTTATTGTTATACACAGTATCAATTAGATCTAACAGACAATTTTTCGTGTTTTGGACAGTATCAATGAGATCTAACAAACAATTTTTCGAGTTTTACACAAAACTGATGAGATCTAACAGACAATTTTTCGTGTTTTACACAGTATAATGAGATCTAACAGACAATTTTTTGTGTTTTACACAGTAATAATGAGATCTAACAGACAATTTTTTGTGTTTTACACAGTGTACTTGAGATCTAACAAACAATTTTTTCTATTATACACAGTAGTTATCAGATCTAACAGACAATTTTTCGTGTTTTGGACAGTATCAATGAGATCTAACAGACAATTTTTCGTGTTTTACACAATATCGATGAGATCTAACAGACAATTTTTCGTGTTTTACACAGTATTATTGAGATCTAACAGACAATTTTTCATGTTTTAAGCAGTACTATTGAGCTCTAACACACAATTTTTCGTGTCTACATAGTAATAATGAGATCTAACAGACAATTTTTCGTGTTTTTCACAGTATTTTTGAGATATAACAGACAGTTTTTTGTGTTTACACAGTATATGAAATCTAAGAGACAATTTTTCGTGTTTCACGGTAATAACTAGAACTAACAGACAATTTTTCGTGTTTTAGACAATAATAATGAGATATAACAGACAATTTTTTGTGTTTACACAGTATTCTTGTGATCTAACAGACAATTTTTCGTGTTTCACACAGTAATAATGAGATCTAACAGATAATTTTTTGTGTTTTACACAGAGTGATTGAGATCTAACACACAATTTTTGTGTTTTACCTAGAATTAATGAGATTTAACAGACAATTTTTCACGTTTTAAATAGTATTATTGAGATCTAACAGACATTTTTCTTGTTTACACAGTAATAATATCTATCAGACAAGTTTTCATGTTTTACACAGTATTATTGACAATTACCAGACATTTTTGTGTTTTACACAGTAATAATGAGATCTAACAGAAAATTTCTTGTGTTTTACACAGTATTATTGAGATCTAAAAGACAATGTTTCGTGTTTACAGAGTAATAATGAGATCTAACAGACAATTTTTTGTGTTTTACACCGTAATATGTGGATCTAACCGAATTTTTTTGTGTTTTATACAGTATTATTGAGAACTAACAGACAATTTTTGTGTTTTACACAGTAATAATGAGATCTAACAAACAATGTTTTGTTATACACAGTATCAATTAGATCTAACAGACAATTTTTCGTGTTTTGTCAGTATCAATGAGATCTAACAAACAATTTTTCGTGTTTTACACATTCTTATTGAGAACTAACAGACAATTTTTCTTGTTTATTCAGTATCAATGAGATCTAACAGACAATTTTTAGTGTTTTACACAGTAATATTGAGATCTAACAGACAATTTTTCGTGTTTACACAGTATTATTGAGATCTAACACACTTTTTGAGTTTTACACAGTAATATTGAGTTCGAACAAACAATATTTCTTGTTTTACACAGCAGTATTAGGATCTAACAAACATTTTTTGTGTTTTACACAGTATTATGAGTTCTACAGACAATTTTTCGTATTTCTTACTAATAACGAGATTTACCAGACAATTTTTCGTGTTTTACACAGTATTCTTGAGATCTAACAGACAAGTTTTCGTAATTTAAACAGTAATAATGAGATCTAACTGACAATTTTTCGTGTTTTACACAGTAATAATGAGATCTAACAGACAACTTTTCGTGTTTTACACAGTATTGTTGAGATCTAACAGACAATTTTTCGTGTTTACAGAGTAATATTGAGATCTACCAGACAATTGTTCGTGTTTTACACTGTAATATATAGATCTAACAGACAATTTTTTGTGTTTTACACAGTAATAATGAGATCTAACACACAATTTTTTGTGTTTTACATAGTAATAATGAGATCTAACAAACAATTTTTTCTGTTATGCACAGTATCAATTAGATCTAACAGACAATTTTTGGTGTTTTACACAGTATTATTGAGATCTAACAGACAATTTTTCGTGTTTCACAGTAACATTGAGATCTAACTTACAATTTTTTCTGTTATACACGGTATCAATTAGATCCAACAGACAATTTTTGGTGTTTTGCACAGAATTATCGAGATCTAACAGACAATTTTTCGTGTTTCACAGTAATATTGAGATCTAACTTACAATTTTTTGTGTTTTACACAGTATTATTGAGATCTAAAAAACAATTTTTTCTGGTATACACAGTATCAATTAGACCTAACAGACTATTTTTCGTGTTTTGGACAGTATCAATGAGATCTAACATACAATTTTTTGTGTTTTACACAAAATTGATGAGATCTAACAGACAATTTTGGTGTTTTACACAGTTTTATTGAGATTTAACAGACAATTTTTCAAGTTTTAAACAGTATTAATGAGGTGTAACAGGCAATTTTTCGTGTCTATACAGTTATATTGAGACCTAACAGACAAGTTTTCATGTTTTACGCAGTAATAATGAGATCTAACAGAAAAGTTTTCGTGTTTTACACAGTAGTATAGACATCTAACAGACAATTTTTCGCGTTTTACACAGTGTAATTGAGATATAACGAACAATTTTTTCTGTTATACACAGTATCAATTAGATCTAACAAACAATTTTTCGTGTTTTGCACAGTATTAATGAGATCTAACAGACAACTTTTCGTATTTTACACAGAAGTTTTGAGATCTAACAGACAATTTTTCGTGTTTTACACAGTGCTATTGAGATCTAACAGACAATTTTTCGCGTTTCACAGTAATAACATGATCTAACAGACAATTTTTTTTGTTTTAGACAGTATTAAAGAGATCTAACAAGCGTAATTTTCTGGTTTGCACAGTATCAAAGAGATCTAACACACAATTTTTCGTGTTTTACACAGTAATATAAGAGATCTAACAGACAATTTTTTGTGTTTTACCTAGAAGTAATGAGATGTAACAGACAATTTTTCACGTTTTAAATAGTATTATTGAGATCTAACAGACAATTTTCTTGTTCACACAGTAATAATGATATCTAACAGACAAGTTTTCATGTTTTACACAGTATTATTGACATTTAACAGACAATGTTTTGTGTTATACACAGTAATATTAAGATCTAACAGAAATTTTCTCGTGTTTTACGCAGTATAGAGATCTAACAGACAACTTTTCGTGTTTTACACAGCATTGTTGAGATCTAACAGACACTTTTTAATGTTTTAAACAGTATAATTGAGATCTAACAGACATTTTTTTGTGTTTACAGAGTAATAATGAGATCTAACAGAAAAGTTTTCGTGTTTTACACAGTAGTATAGACATCTAACAGACAATTTTTTGCGTTTTACACAGTAATAATGACATCTAACACACAGTTTTTTGTGTTTTACACAGTAATGATGAGATCTAACAGACAACTTTTCGTGTTTCACACAGCATATCGAGATCTAACAGACAATTTTTCGTGTTTTACACAGTAATATATAGATCTAACAGACAATTTTTTGTGTTCTACACAGTGTAATTGAGATCTAACAAAAATTTTTTCTTTTATACACAGTAAAAATTAGATCTAACAGACAATTTTTCGTGTTTTGGAAAGTATCAATTTGATCTCACAGACAATTTTTCGTGCTTTACACAATATTGATGAGATCTAACAGACAATTTTTTGTGTTTTAAACAGTATTATTGAGATCTAACAGATAATTTTTCATGTTTTAAACATTCTTATTGAGAACTAACAGGCAGTTTTTCTTGTTTACACAGTATCAATGAGATCTAACAGACAATTTTTAGTGTTTTACACAGTAATATTGAGATCTAACAGACACTTTTTTGTGTTTACACAGTAATGTTGAGATTCAACAGACAATTTTCGTGTTTTACACAGTAATAATGAGATCGAAGAGACAATATTTCGTGTTTTACTCAGTATTGTTGACATCTAACGGACAATTTTTCAAGTTTTAAACAGTAGTATTGAGATGTTAGACAGTTTTTCGTGTTTACACAGTATGAGTGAGATCTAACAGACATTTTTTTGTGTTTTACACAGTAATATATAGATCTAACAGACAATGTTTCGTGTTTTACACAGTAATATTGAGATCTAACACACTTTTTGTGTTTTACACAGTAATAGAGTTCGAGATCTAAGAGACAATTTCTGTGTTTTACACAGTAATATAGAGATGGAACAGACAATTCTTCTTGTTTTACGTAGTATTATTGAGATTTAAAAGAAATTTTTTTTATGATTTAAACAGTATTATTGAGATATAACAGACAGTTTTTCGTGTTTACACAAGTATAGAGATCTAACAGACATTTTTTTGTGTTTTACACGGTATTGTTGAGATCTAACAGACAATTTTTTGTGTTTTAAACAGTAATATTGAGATCCAACAGACAATTTTTCGTGCTTTACACATAGGTAATGAGATCTAACAGACAATTTTTGGTGTTTTTCACAGTATTATTGAGATCTAACAGACAATTTTTCGTGTTTCACAGTATTATTGAGATCTAACTTACATTTTTTGTTTTTTTTTGCACAGTACTAATGAGATCCAACAAACAATTTTTTGTGTTTTACACAGTATAATTGAGATCTAACAAACAATTTTTTCTGTTATACACAGTATGAATTAGATATTACAGACAATTTTTTGTGTTTTGGACAGTATCAATGAGATCTAACAGACAATTTTTCGTGTTTTACACAATATAGATGAGACCTAACAGACAATTTTTTGTGTTTTACACAGTAATATTGAGATCTAACAGACAATTTTTCATGTTTTAAGCAGTATTATTGATATCTAACAGACAATTTTTCGTGTCTAAACAGTATTATTGAGATCTAACACACAATTTTTCGTGTTTTACACACTAGTGTTGAGATCTAACAGACAAATTTTCCTGTTTTACACAGTGTAATGAGATCTAACAGACAATTGTTTCGTGTTTTTACACAGTGTTAATGAGATCTAACAGACAATTTTTGGTGTTTTACACAGTAATATTGAGATTTAACAGACAGTTTTTCGTGTTTCACTGTAATATTGAGACCGAACTTACAATTTTTTGTGTTTTACACAGGATTAACGAGATCCAACAAACAATTTTTTGTGTTTTACAAAGTTTAATTGAGATCTAACAAACAATTTTTTCTGTTATACACAGTATCAATTAGATCTAACAGACAATTTTTCGTGATTTGGACAGTATCAATGAGATTTTATAGACAATTTTTCGTGTTTTACACAATATTGATGAGATCTAACAAACACTTTTTTGTGTTTTACACAGTATTATTGAGATCTAACAGATAATTTCTGTGTTTTACACAGTAATATAGAGATCGAACAGACAATTATTCTTGTTTTATGTAGTACTATTGAGAAATAAAAGAAGTTTTTATGATTTTAAACAGTATTATTGAGATATAACAGACAGTTTTTCGTGTTTACACAATAATAATGAGATCTAACAAACATTTTTTGTGTTTTACACGGTATTGTTGAGATCTAACAGACAATTTTTTGTGTTTTAGACTGTATTAATGAGATCTAACAGACAATGTTTCGTGTTTTACACATAGTCAATGAGATCTAGCAGACAATTTTTGGTGTTTTTCACAGTATTATTGAGATCTAACAGACAATTTTTCGCGTTTCACAGTATTATTGACATCTAACTTACAATTATTTGTGTTTTACACAGTATTATTGAGAACTAACAGACAATTTTTGTGTTTTACGCAGTATAATTGAGATTTAACAAACAATTGTTTCTGTTATACACAGTATTAATAAGAACTAACAGTCAATTTTTCGTGTTTTGGACAGTATCAATGAGATCTAACAGACAATTTTCGGTGTTTACACAGTAATATTCAGATCTAACAGACATTATTTTCGCGTTTCACAGTATTATTGAGATCTAACTTACAATTTTTGTCTTTTTGCACAGTAATAATGAAATCCAACAAACATTTTTTTGTGTTTTACACACTATAATTGAGATCTAACAAACAACTTTTTCTGTTATACACAGTATGAACGAGATCTAACAGACAATTTTTTGTGTCTACACAGTAACAATGAGATCTAACAGACAATATTTCGTGTTTTACGCAGTACTAATGAGATCTAACAGAAACGTTTTCTTGTTTTACACAGTAGTAATGACATCTAACAGACAATTTTTCGTGTTTTACACAGTATTAATTGTGATCTAACACACAATTTTTCGTGTTTTACACACTATTGTTGAGATCTAACAGACAATTTTTCGTGTTTTACACAGTATAATGAGATCTAACAGACAATTTTTGGTGTTTACACAGTAATATTGAGATCTAACAGACAATTTTTTCGTGCATACACAGTAACAATAAGATCTACCAGACAATTTTTCGTGTTTTACACACTAATATTCAGAAATAACAGACAATTTTTTGTGTTTTGGACAGTATCAATGACATCTAACAGACAATTTTTCGTGTTTTACACAGTAATAATGAGATCTAACACACAATTTTTGTGTTTTACACAGTATTATTGAGATT
>WOVY01007826.1:0-22563 GCA_013436015.1 Rhipicephalus annulatus | reverse complement strand
TTCTATTTTTAAATCGCACTGCGCAATTCTCCCTCCAGACTTTTTTTCTTTCTCCAACCTGGGAATAGGGTGTTCACATAAGTGCTTAGCAATGCCACGCTTCCGCCACTGAAAGCAAACAACATCTGTCATAAGTAAAATAATAGCATGCAACTATGGACAACCACAAATGTGGCAGCGTGAAAGAAGTGGCTTCAACAAAAGCTCGAAATTTCATTTATGCAACGGGTGATTATTTTGGTCGCAATGAAGGTGAGAAGCGGCCCCGCCACGGTGGTCTATAGGCTAAGGTCTCGGGATCGCGGGATCGAATCCAGGCTGGTCGCGGGATCGAATCCGCCGGCGGCGGCGGCTGCATTTCCGATGGAGGCGGAAATGTTGTAGGCCCGTGTGTTCAGATTTGGGCGCACGCTATAGAACCCCAGGTGGACGAAATTTCCGGAGCCCTTCACTACGGCGTCTCTCACAATCATATGGTGGTTTTGGAACGTTAAACCTCACACATCAATCAATCAAACTGAGAAGTGCGTTTTTGAATACTTGAACCACAGCATAACTCTGCAAGTACAGGCCTTATATACGAGGAATATCCATGGAATGCACCGGGAGAGGCTGACGTACGGCAGGTTTGAGGAGCCCATATAATTGGTGCCAAAGGTAGCCAAGAAGGTATATGCATGCTATGAAATACCAATTTCGGTATATATCTCATTATCGAAACAGCCAGGAGAGCTAAAAGTCGTAGTTGGTTTGATAGATAGGCAGATACGGTCAAAGCCACTGAACATTCGCTACGAAATGTTTCGCATTTAGAAGTTGAATGTCACATGCGGCAACTTTATACATTTCATAACTATAGGATACAAGTGCTTCCATGAAGTTGTTACTATGACTATACTGACCTGGGCTCGATTCTTTCGTACAAAGTTTTCTATCAGTTACGAGAACTCGTGCAACCACTGGCGTGTGCCAGTATATTTAACGAACAAGTAGGATAAGCGTGGGAACCACATACTTTTGTATTTTGTACCATGCACCAATCTGTTTGACATAATGTGTTGTTTTGAAAACGTGGAAAATGGCATCATGCAGCGTAATAAACACAGTCAATAGTGTTTTTAACGTACTACCCTTCTACACAAATGCCTGAAGGTTTGCAATGGCCCAAAACAATGCGCTAAAAATGGTGTGTTAGGTATTCTCTGCATTTGCAATTTTTTCAGCCTATCGTAGAGCTAGTACGAATTAGTTCATTCGCCGAACAAAATCTTTCCTTCTCATACAATTGTTGCCGAGAGGACCAAATACATATGACAAACTAGGCTTTCATAATATACACGCAGTAGGAAATAATGTGATATCAAGCTTGTGAAGAAAGAGCAATTGACATACAGGTTAAAAGTAAAACACCTAAGTGGTTGTTACGTGATAGGTTCTGGCTCATATGCGCGATAAATTAAAGCACTGTAGGTTCAAGTCATACCTAACCAGCAATCAAAGTTTTGATTGTGATGTCGCTGATGTATGTCCAAAACTTGTATTATGTGACATATACTAAAACATTTGACCTCCGTAACTAAACTTCAGTCACTCTCACAAACTAATAATTTATGAATTGAACAATATGAGCCATTTTAGGAGTATCCTCCTATAGCACCAAAATTTTTACATACTTTAAATGTTCGATGAAAAAGCTAGCAAGCTAAATTTCCATAGTGCGCCTAACTGACTCAGCAGCATCTTTCATGCTGACCGATATGGTATCAAGATATTTCGACGTCGTCGAATAATACAGAGACTTCCATATTTATTCTTTATTATAAATAAGTACAAACTGATTAAATGGTCCATTGAGAAGGCATTATACGTTTACGGATGCTGAGAGGCAGCTATATGGGCATATATTACACAGAAGTAATGCGCTCATGCAGTTGCGTTCGCGCTGCACAGATATTCACTGAATGTAAAAAAAAAAAGACGACTACTAAGTGAGCCGCATGGTTGGTGAGCAATGCATTGAATATATCATCTGTTGAATCACGCTATATGCCCCCTCAACTTGTGCCTATTTGGCAGCTTGTGATGTATTCCTATAGAAAGCAATAAATAATCTGCCTTTCAAATCTTTTTAGTTTTGTGTTTTATTTCCTCGAGATGCATAGCTTATAAAATAGACGTCAGATGCCAGAAGGCTTGTATTTGAAATGAAGAGCGAAGTAGGAGAGCAATAAAGGAAAGACTTGTAGAACATTAGCCGCGTATCGCGTGCATCGCGGGCGAAGGTCCATGGAACACGTTAGTATTGCGTCTGGAGGGGACGAATAAAGTGCTCATTTGACGTTCTGCATTAGAAAGTGGGTGAGTAGGTGGAGCGTGGGATATCATACCATTCGTCAGTAATTTCAAGAAACCAAGGCGTTATAGAACACAGAGCACTCGGTAGGTGGCAGCACCATGTCATCTTAGTAAAGCTTGGAAAAGACCTGCTTTTTCGTGCACGTTTTTTTTGCCCCCTCCCCCTTTCAGATCGTGTATTAGGCTATGAATAGCTAGGGACTGAATGATTTTCGACTGTGACTCGTTAGCAGTTCATTCAAGAGGTTCCACTTGCATCCTACGCCACATCTGCCCATCGATTGCCCAGCGAACCTTGTTTTCATTGCTGCTAGCTCATTTCTTGCAATGCACTTCAATAATCATCATTTAACAATGCTACTTTCATACGCAGCCTCCGTTTTGTCTGTGCATTTGCCATCTGGCGAATAACAAGTTTTCCGCCTCTACCATGTGCGCCAAGTGTGCATCCGCACTGTTGACTTTTAGGTCCGTTTCGAGTATTTCAGTAACAGTGTTGACGTCTTTCTTGTGGGAATTGAGGCTGGCCCGCTGCCGTTGCGCGGGCTTTCCCGCCTTTTCTGCCGTTCTCTTGTCCCGACATGTCTGCCCTCCTTGCTGTCTGCCGCGCTGGGAAGGGCGGAGTCACGTTTAACTCCCTCACCTGGAAGGGGATGTGGACTGTGGCGCCGCGCGCGGGGACCCCCGAGAGGTTTTCGCGCGCTGTGTCGGGAGCGGGTCAGATACTCTCCGGGACAGCAAACGGTGAGCTACGCAATCTTTTCGTCCGTCGACTCCCGTCAGTCGGGGGCTCGTCGGACTTCGCTGACGGCGCCTTGCGCCCAAGGCGAACGCTCACCCGCTGTTGCCCCGCTGCGTACGCACGGCCGAAGGGCGTACGGTGTCCTAGTGCGTGGCCTCGCTACGCCGACCCGTCTCCCTTCGAAGCCAACGCGAGCGCCTTTGCCCTCGCTCGAGCAACCGGCCCTTTGTTCCGGTGTCTCCGTGGATCACTTTTACCGCGGAGACGTGCTCGTGGCACCCCTGTGTAGTACTTTGTGCCCGTGGCGTGGATAAGCCTACTTTCTTCCCACCGCGCCTTTTTGCAACGGGATGTACTGCGTTTGGTGTTTGCCACAATAAGTGTTGCGACTTGAGCAGTATCGTGTTCTCGCCACGGCAACGGTTAACGCGTGCCCTCAGGCTCGCTAAGACCGGACCCACGCTGGTGGCCGTACTCCTTCGGGATACGTGTACACCACATTCTTTAGTTTCAGCAAGAGGTCTGCAAAACGACTCGTACTGTTAGGAGTCATCTGCTCAGCGTTTACGGAAGGCACCTCTGTCTACTACGCTGAATGCCCTTAGGAAAGTGGCCTAAACTTAGATAGAAGTTTTCACAATAATGTCCTCACTGCCCAGATTTTCGTGCTCGTTGTGCAAACAAACACCGCTAGCGTTCTTAACGAAAATAAGATCCGGCGTGGTGTCTCATGACACTGAATTAGGAATGGACGTGGGGAACTTTGGGTCCGTGACAAGCTTTAAAGAGCAGTTTGTTATCGCATGAAACTAGATTCATACCTCGCAGAGAGTGTCTTACATAACCTTATGCTTGATGCGGCGCATTGAAGTCTCCACGGCGATCACGAGCGGAATGTCCTTCGCGTTTGCCTCAGCCTTGGCTATAATCAACCAGGACGCCTGGTGACGGTCTTTTGGAGAACTGTAAATGCTTTGAATGAAAACACTGTTTTGAAGCCAGCTGCAGACATACTTCAGAGCCTAGCAGCTAGGCACCTCTCCGTAGGCCCCCCGGGCCACGAGGACTACCCAGAGTACACAGGTAAACCCACGGAGCAGCTCGACGCTCCGATCACTAAAGCGAAGTCACAATGGTGCTACGGCTTGAATGGGCGCTCGGTGCCTTGGCCGAATGGCATCTTTAAGAGACTCCTGTGCAACCTCAACGAAAAATCAACGGTGAATCTTACGGAACAGATGAACCATACGTGAAAAAACTGTCCGGCTCCGAGACCCTTGGAAGACAGCGTTTGTAGTATTCATTCTGAAACCAGGTAAAACGCTCACAGCTGAGAACCTCAGATCAATCACGCTTACGTCCTTTCTGGGCAAGGTGGCTGAGCCTCTACTCTACGAAAGACACATCGAGGAATGTGAACTGTTCCCCTATAACATGTAAAGGTTTCAGGCCCTCTCTATCAACGCTGGACATTATGCTACTGATCACATGGCAGGTCGTCGACATGAATACCAGGGATGCCATAGGTGTTTTGGCGTTAGATATCCCCAAAGCCTTGGACAAAAATCACGCGCATACTTATTCCCAAATTTATCTTGGTCCTAACCTCAGGAAAACGCATCCATGCGTACGTTATCTTTTCCTACGAGACCTTATAGCCATCATAAATTCGGCCAACTGAGATCCGAAGAATTCCATTGAGGAGCTTCACAAGGCGAACTTATCTCACCCCTTATTTTGAATCTAGCGATGAAAGGTTTCTCGGAAAAACTGGCAAGAGTCGAGGACATAAATCATGCGCCCTACTAGGACATTATCATTGTTTGTTGTGCATGCTAGGCGGTCCAACTGGGCCAAGGAGCGTGCCCTTCAGGAAGCCCTGGATGCTACCGATAAGTACCTGAAACAAAAACGGGACTCTGTATATCCTTTTCAAAGTTAGAACTGGTGCTTGATAGACCAATCGCTACATGAGATTTTATTGAAACGAGTAGGGAGATGCCCTGGCGAAAGAAGCGCATCATTCCACCGTCTCTTTGTGTCGTGCCGTGGTCGCCTCAGACTTTTCGAGGCTCACATTGAGGAATCTGTTGCTAGGCTGCCACCCTGACGATCGTGAAACCAGCATGAAACCATCAACCCGGCTGTCCGACCGGAGTTTTACCAGGAGGAATAGGTCACTTCTACTGCGTTTACGCATTGATTGCTCGTGCTGTATGCAGTTTCAGTGGACGTCTTCCCAGGTGTTATTGATAAAGGACCGGCATAGAGAGGAGCACGCGAGCATCCTTCAGTGGTTTAGGGGCTCTTTATGCCCGTATTCACAAACCAACCTCAACATTACCTCGAGTTTTCATCATCTGTTTAAGCTGTTATTGCACTTGATGAACAAAGTAGACTACTACAAATGAACCAATCTCATTGTTCTATTCTACCCTGTTACCATTTCTGTGCCCTTATCACGCACGCAGAGAGTACTGAAACTTTAGGAAAACGCGAGGAAAGGCCAAGGTTGGTTTGTGAATACGGGCCTTGATCTCACTTTTGTTTACCGCCTCCTTGCAATACGCGGGTATGATATTGTTACGCATAAGGAGAACCAGGACGTGTACGGCTGAAGGGGCCGTTCATTTTGGTCGCGAAGAGATGCGCCGGAGCGGCCAACAGGTTGGCGATCGCAGTGTCGTCGTCTTCTTTCTTCCTCCATCTTGGGGCAGCCAGCATGTTCACCCATCTTCGTTTTCTTCCCAGGCATGCGTAACATTCCTCCCCTCGCAGAAGAAGCCCTCCGGGCGAGGTAACTGATTCACCTTGGTGTGTACAACTTCAGTCGAGCGACATGGACTGCTTGGGTTTTAGCGGCTCTTCTACCACTTCTCGTGAGGCGAGCTATTGTGTATGTGACTTCCGTGATTTTGTCGAGAACGACAAACGGTCCGTCGTATATGGCCAAGAACTTTTGGCATAACCCGCGTCTTCGTACCGGAGTCCACAGCCACACTAAGTCGCCTGGATGGTAAGTTACAGGCCGGTGGCGCACGTCATAGCGTACCTTCAACTTTTCCTGTGATGCCAAAGTGCGTAGACCAGCAATACGACGCGCTTCTTGTGCAAGGCAGAGGATTTTGGTGACTGAGAAGTTCTCGTGCACCGAGAGTGGCAAAACTGTGTCGAGTGTGTGCCGTGGCGGTCGTGCGTACGTCAAGAAAAAGGGGCTATAGCCTGTTGTCTCATGCTTAGCGGTGTTGAACGCGTACGCTATAAATGGTAGCACGTCATCCCAGTTCTTGTGGTCGGATGCCACATACATAGAGAGCATGTTTACAATTTTTCGGTTGGTGCGCTCCGTGAGCCCATTTGTTTGCGGATGGTATGGCGACGAGTGACGAAGGCAGGACTCACTCAATCGAAGCAGATCTTCTACTATATCTGCCGTAAATTGTCGCCCACGATCACTGATGATCACGTGAGGTGGGCCATGTCAGAAGATAACGTGCTGCAGCAGGAACACAGAGACGTCGCTGGCAGTTGCGGTTGGTATGGCTGCCGTCTCGCAGTAGCGCGTAAGGTAATCGACACATACAATTATCCAGCGATTGCCCTTAGCCGACTTTGAAAAAGGGCCCACGATATCAATGCCCACCTGTTGGAAAGGTGTGCTTGGAGGTGGCAAGGGCTGTAGAAGACCAGCCGGAGCAGTAGATGGGCGTTTGCGGCGTTGACACTGTGTGCAGCTGGCCACATACGCCTCGACTGACTGTCACATTCCTGGCCAATAAAAGCGTTCCTGAGCACGGTAAAGCGTCCGCGCAGAACCTAAATGTCCGGACGTAGGATCGTCGTGCATATCACCTAAAATCGCTGTCCGAAGGCTTTCTGGCACTACCAGGAGAAAACGTGCGCCAGTGCTGGAAAAGTTCTTCTTATATAGGAGTCCGTTGCGTACACAGAAATGGCATGTCGTAGGAGCTGTGCAAAGCGATGATAGCCTGGTGTCCTTTCGCTGTTCAGCTTTGAAAGTATTGAGGTCGGGAAACTTCGGGGACACAGAAGCTACGAGGTGATCGAGGTCATCGGCGTCACACTCTGTAGTGCTCAGTGGCATACGCGAAAAGCAATCTGCGTTGGGCGTGTCGTCGACCACTCTTGTACGAGACTATGAAGTTATACTCTTGGAGCCGAAGTGCCCAGCGCGCTAGACGGCCGCAAGGATCCCGAAGGTTGACAAGCCAACACAATGAGTAGTGGTCGGTGACGACTGTAAAAGGGCGTCCATACAGGTAAGACCGAAACCGCTGAATCGCAAATACTACCGCGAGGCATTCTTGTTCTGTGACAGTGTAATTCTGCTCGGGCCTACTCAAGGAGCGACTTGCGTATGCAATCACGTGCTCGCGGTTACCATAGCGTTGAACTAGGACGGCACCAATTCCTATGCCGCTGGCATCTGTGTGCAGTTCGGTTGGAGCTGATGGGTTGAAGTGTTGAAGAACAGGCCGCGACGTCAGGAGGAACTTCAGTTGACGAAAAGAGGAGTCGCAATCCCGAGTCCACTCGAAGGAAGTATTCTTCCGTAGCAAATATGTCAGCGGATACGTGACATCGGCATACTTAGGTATAAAGCGGCGAAAATAGGAGCAAAGCCCCAAAAAACTGCGGAGCTCCTTCGCAGATCGCGGCACATTGAACGTTTCAACGGCTGCTGTCTTCAGGGGATCTGGACGGATGCCCTCCTGATCAACTAGGTGTCCGAGAACAAGGGTTTGTCAGTCTCCGATGTGGCATTTATTTGAGTTAAGAACAAGGTCAGCGTTTCTTATGCAAGTCAGTACAGTATCCAGACGTGAATTGTGTTCGCTGAAGGTGCGGCCAAAGATGATGACGTCGTTGATATAGCACATGCAAACGCTCTACTTCAAGCCACAAAGAACATTGTCCATAAATCGCTTGAACGTCGCCGGCGCGTTGCACAGTCCAAATGACATCACGTTGAATTCAAAAAGGCCGTCAGGGGTTACAAAGGCTGTCTGTTTTTTATCTTCAAGATGCATGAGAATTTGCCAGTAGCCCCATCTTAAGTCCACAGAGGGAAAGTAAGAGGCCGAATGCAGACAGTCTATGGCATCATCAATACGTGGAAGTGGGTACACGTGTTTTTTGTTACAGCATTCAATCGGCGATAATCAACGAAAAATCTCCAGGATTTATCTTTCTTTTTAACGAGAATTACTGGATCTGCCCATGGACTTACCGACTCTTGAATAATACCGTTTTCGATCATTTCGTTCACCTGCTCATTAATGATCCGCCGCTCGGATGGCGAAACACGGTATGGCTTTTGTCTAATCGGATTGGCCAAACCCGTGTTGATAGTGTGACATGTACGAGAAGCAGGGATTAGGGGCGCTTTCTCTTTCTGCGCAAAGTCGAATGCAGAGACGTGCTTTGAAAGTACATTGACCAATGTTCGGCGTTAACTTGTGCTCAGGGACTTATTCACCATTGACAAAAGAGCCGTTTCAAAACTGCGACTACGATGCTCTTCCGGCACATCTCTAAGCTCGGTCACCAGTAAGGCCTCGTGTTGTCCATTGACGACGGCTAACTTCAGACCATCTGGTAACATCACGGGTTCTGTAGAGCAATTGACAGTCCATAAACCAGAGCATTCACGTCTGATCGACACACACAATGTGGGATCAACATTCTTTTTCATGCAGTTGGTGTACACCGGTTCTACGTTGGCATCAAAATTGTAGGAATAGCTGTCGCTGCAACCAACAGGTACACGAACGGTTGATAACGGTGGTATGATAGTCTCACCACAGACACACAATGCCGTCTCACCATCCACAGGGTTTTCCAAGAGTGCTGGCGGAACGTGATCACTCAAGACTATTGTCCCTGTGCGGCAGTCGACAGTCGCACCACACTCTCTCAAAAAGTCCATACCCAAAATAACATCATGTGTCGCCTGCGGAATAATCACAAACTCCGTTGGGACAACTCGGCCTCCAGGAAACACGTCAGCTTGACACGCACCAACAAGATGCAGTGCCTCACCACTCACTCCGCAAAACTTCGAAGCTTGATTCCATTTAAATAAAACCTTTCGTCCCAAGGTATCTTTAAAAGACGCACTCATGACAGAAATTGTTGCCCCCCTATCCACCAAAACCATCACAGGCACATCGTCAACAAAACACGTACTTTGTTCTTGAGCATCAACACAGGAGGTATTTCTGATATTACCCCGTCTCCGGCGACCTCACCTCCATCGGCCGCGCTTGCTAGTTTTCCTGTGGCAAAGGAGACGTGTTGCGACGCGGCGGAGAAGGAGAACGGAGAACACGAGGTGGTGGAGGCGTCAAGCTCCTGTCAGATGTAAGGGAGTGGTTTAGAAAGCTGCGAGTCCAGTAGTTGTCGCGAGACAGCAGGTGTGTTGCCCTAGGGTCGTCGTACGGTCGATCAGACGGTCGTGCGAAGTGTTGTGGTGGGCCATAGTACGTTGCTAGCGAGTCATCGCGAAGTCGTTCGGAAGGCCGTTCAAAGTGTGGTGGGTAGCCATACCGTGGGGCTACACGTCGACGGTTGCAAAATCGCGAAATATGTCCTGGTACACCACAGGAGTAGCAAACTGGGAGAGGTCGAAACTCTCTTTGTTCGTCGATGAATCGAACATCGTCTTCCCTGGCGTAGTGGGTCGGTTCGTTCCGTATATCATAGGGATAGACCGGGCGTCGCGAAGAAGGCGGACGCTGGGGGCGCCGGTCATAATGAGGAGCTGTCAAGCGTGGTGCTCTCCTTGGCTGTGGGGGTGCGCTCTACTCAACAGCTGCTGCACTAACCATCAATTGCCAAGGGGTCGTAGAATGCGGCGGCGCAGTCACAGCCTCACGTGGCACATATACCGAATGTTGGTCGTTTACAGAATGGTGATCAACTACTGAATGCCTCTGTTCACTAAAGCGAAAAAGTTCTTCGCGAACAATCTCTCGAATCGTTGAGGACAGGTCTGGGCAGGTGCTCGTGTCGATGCTGGCAACCGTTGTGAAATTTGTGAGCCGGCCGAACTTTGGAGCAATCCTGCACATTTTCAGCTGTTCGAAAGTTGGACACGTTGGACACCGAGCTCAGGGGCTCTTTCCGATGAGAAAACTATAGACATCCTCGGCTATGTCTTTCAGCAAATATCTTACTTGGTCATCTTCTGACATCTGATTATTGACCACCTTGCATAGCTTCAGCACATCCTCTATGTACGTGGTACATGTCTCACCTGGAAGCTGCGCGCGTTGAGACAATGTCTGCTCTGCCCGCTTCCTTTTGACGCTCGAGTCGCCAAACCACGCTTTCAGCTCTGCGACAAAAACATCCCACGTCGTCAGTGTGTCCTCGTAGTTTTCGTACCACACGAGCGCAGTATCCGTAAGGCAAAAGACCGCATTGCTGAGCTGAGCGGCGGCATCCCATCCGTTGGACTTGCTGACTCGCTTGTACTGGACGAGCCACGCGTCGACATCCTCTCCCGATTTTCCTCCGAAGGTTGGCGGGACTCGGTTGTAGGGCACGGAACCCATTGGAGTTGGCCTTGAAGCGTTAGATGGCTGATCTTGGGCCATTACGATCAGCGCAGGCGGGAGTCCGGCAAGGCGGCGGCTGCGGCGTAGTCCAGGTAGTGAAGCTCCCGTCATTGGGCTTGTCTTACCCAGCACGCTTCCACCAATCTGTTACGCACAAGGAGGACCAGGACGTGTACGGCTGAAAGGGCCGTTTATTTTGGTCGCGAAGAGAAGCGCAGGAGCGGCCAACAGGTTGACGATCGCAGTGTCGTCGTCTTCTTTCTTCCTCCAGCTTGGTGCAGCCAGCATGTTCACCCATCTTCGTTTTCTTCCAAGGCATGCGTAACAATATAAATGGCTACATTATGCGTCGTCTTGTCTGCGTTACTCCAAGCGACATGGGACGACGATATTATACGTCAGCCGGGGTCTTTAAATAGCCCCACACGGGGTGCGTTAACAACGCACCGTAACTACAAAATGTAAATGAACGTGTTCATACAAACACGAAATGGCCAATAAAATGTTAATTTAAGGATGAAAGAAGGATCGTGCAATCGAAAAAAAACTAAAGTGGCACTGATTAAAAACAGCACCAACCAAAAATGTAAGAATTGGGAATAAAATACGCCATTCATTGCACTTTGCGAATATTTGCGGTACGCTTTCGACCCCGGCGTCGGTAGAAGAGCATAGCAAACGGGCTTGTTTACGCAGATCACAATGTCTCCGGCACATATATGTTAGCGATATTTCTTATAATTTCTATAGTGAATCAGTTCTGGGCGTGTTTGGTGAATATATCTTTGTTTTACATATATTTACACAATGTTAGTGCTATCTCAGTAGCCTCGCTTTGTTACGAGATAATGTTAAGAATACTGAAGGCTATGAAGCACGTTGACCATATTATTGTGACAGTCTATTTTTGAGCATTCATCTTGTCAAGCACTGCCTTCAGGACTTCGAAATTCGCCTTTAGCTATACCAAATAAGGAAGAATAAACATATAATATTCGATAAATACAGGTTTCGCGTTTCAATGCTGCCAATGGGCAAAAATTTGCGATAGCTTCAGGTCAACATAGATGATTCTGAATTCACTAACTGAAAAGAAAAAAAATGTAAAATAGAGAAAATTGGTAGCACTTACGTCGCTGGCACGTTGCCTCTCAAAATTTTGCGGATTGTTTTCATATGGTATCTGAGCAGACACGCTAACACCTAAGAGAATTAGGCAAATGCATGTGCTTAACTCGGCCATTTTTGTGCTCGCTTAGCACCATAAGTCATTAGTCAACCCTCTTTACTAAGAAAATGCTTGTCAATCTTTAATATACTTTAAGAGAAGCCGTGTCACTAGGATGTGCATGCAAAAGGGCAGCTACGATTTCAGCACTGTAAATAGCTCTGCACTGTCGTTAGCTTGATGAACTATGCACATGCAAGCACTGCTTTGGGTCTTTTTTGAGTGCATGAAACCATATATTCTACAGACGCACCACCTCATCAATATATTGTCTCACCAAGAAGGGTAATATTATCTATATAGTGAACGAAGTTCTCTACAGCACCTACGCTGCGCAGACTACTAATTCAGCATGTCTGCTACTAATTACAAAGATAACCGTATTTCTTTTAACAATGCCTGAAATATTATGTGAAAAGAAATTCTAAAGCGATAACTCTACAGCTGCGGCTATCAACCAAGCGAAAGACTTTGCACACGCTTCTGACCTCGAAGCTCCGCCAAGGTAAATTTTCTCCTCTTCCTTGACGGACTTGCATTGTCACAGCAACGGACATGCGCTGCGTAGGATTCTTAAAGACGATAGGCTTTCTTGGGAAACTTCTAGGCAAAAATTTTGGTCTGCTTGTCTGTTTGTCTGTTAGTCACACAAATCAGCCAATAGGCCATAGTTTAAGCATTTGCAGAACGCACAATCATCTTGAACTAATGACTGCGCTTATTTTTTGAATATTCTCTATGAAAAAGCAAACATAACGCATATCTAAGACACAACATCAATACCTATGTATTAAGTGGTGTGCTCTATTGCTAAAAAACACATAGATAGGCAATTCTGAAGAACTTCTTAGGCCGCGCTGAAAATAAATCTATGCAAGAAAGAAGGCCGGCAGAAAACTTTAGTCTTCCAACTACATTTGCAGCGAAGCACGTAGAAACGAGAGAGAGATAAGTAGACTTAATTTCCGGCACATTGCTGGGCTGGGCTCCCATCTAGGAGCTAACGGAGAGACCGTGTCTCCCGGCAGCTTTTTTGGCCAACTGGATCGCCCAAAGTTGCTTGTCCAGGCTCGAACTAAGCAGCGCAGTTTGCCAACGTGCCCGAAGCTGTTCATTGGAGGCCATGACTCCAGAATTTCTGACTAATGTGGGACATCACCCATAGCTTTACACATGGACCGTAAAAAACTCCTTACGTATCAAACTGTTCTAAATCTCAAACTGTTATCTTCAGAGCGAATGCTACACCATGTCCAATACCTAATCTATTGTACTTAAATATAGTGAAAATAGAATTCTCCCCTTCTGCAAAGACGCTAGGAGTTTTGTTTCATAAACATATGTGTTGGAGCATCACACCGATTACATAAGGAGCAAACTTTGCAGAGTAATTGAATTCTTAGAAAATGTCAACGCATATTACCAGAACAGCAAGAACTTATGACACATCATGCCCTATTTGCTCCCCACTTACGCTATTGTCATCTAGTTTACGTTATACTCCACATATCAATCAATCAACCGGTATGCGCCATTCGCGAGCGGTCGTAAACGGTCGCAATGTGACCGCTTTGGCTAGTCATTTCAGTTCAATTTTCATCCACGTGACTGCAGTCGAAAAACTGCCTGAGCAAATTAGCGATGCGCAGAAGTGACACCAGCATTTCTTTCAATGCAGACTCTTTTTGTTTTTTTTCTTTTCGTTTTTTTTGCGCTGGCGTCCTGTCGCCAGATAGAAACGAGTGCGTTTCTCTGAGTCTGTGGCACCATGGCCACAGCGGAGTACTTGGCTTGGAGATGGCGGGGCGCAGCAGCTCAAGCAAAGCGTTGAATTTATGTGACGACATTCACAAGAAGTTAAACACCATCGAAATGAGGTTAAAATGAATTGCGCATTATTTTCTCCGTATTCAGAATCGTTTTTTGTATTGAAGTTGACTTGCCACCACCTTCAATGCAGCGTGTTTCGAATACATTATTGTTTCACGCCTTGACACTGCCAAAGACACCACGTTCGAGATACGTTTGTGCTGCATTGGAGGCTGTGGCAATCCAAGTTAAATTCAAGAAGTGCTTCTGAATGCATAGCACTCTCGAAAACACTCCTCATCGTCTCAGTGCAGCTCCGGAGGTAGGCGGCATGCATGGCCCAACTCGCGCGAGTTAAGGGGTGGTAGCGCCCACCACTAGCTTTTAAATGCGAAGCGTTTCTTAGCGAACTTCGGCGACTTTTCGTATCTATCTATCTATCTATCTATCTATTGTCGCAACGTGCAAAGAACAGGACACAAGGCTTTCTTTCGACGTTAACAGCAAGGCTCTATTAGCACACAAAAACAAAGTGCAAGAGCAGACGCGCAACGTCGTCTTCCTCGAAAAACGCCAGAGACTGCCACACGTGATGCTGGCTTCTTCCTCCTTTGTGCTTACGGCTAATAACCATGACATTAGCCTCCCTTTCCAGAAGGCATATGCTTCATCATCATGGTGGAAGGTTTCGTAGTCACCGGCAGCCCACGGGTTCATTTGGACAAATAAAAGTTTCATTCGAACCACGTGCACAACTTCTAATGCATGTCTTTGACGTCTTGAACAATGTAGACTGTCGGGAATCACCTCATAGTTAACATCCCTGAGACGACGGAGGACTTTATACCGCCCAAAGTACCATCTCAAGAGCTTTTCCGAGAGGCCACGATGGTGAACTGGTGTCCAGATCCAAACTTTCTCTCCTGGTTCATAGGAGACAGGCCGGTGACGAAGATTATAGCGCCTTGTATCATAGTCCTGGTGGCGACGAATACGTACGCGGGCAAGTTGGCGGGCTTCTTCAGCCAGCTGAGTTATGTAGTCTGCACTTGTGTCGACCCCATCACTTTCATGCGGCAACATAGCGTCGAACATGGTTGTGACGCCACGGCCATAGAGAAGGCGGAATGGTGTCATGCGTGTTGTCTCTTGCTGTGCCGTATTGTAAGCGAAAGTGACGTAAGGCAGTATCTCATCCCAGTTTTTATGTTCCACATTGACGTACATGCAAAGCATATCCGCAAGTGTTTTGTTCAGCCGTTCCGTCAGACCATTTGTTTGTGGATGGTATGCCGTTGTGCGCCTGTGAGATATCCCACTTAGACTTAAAACTGTGCGTAATAGCACGGCTGTGAACGCTTTTCCTCTGTCAGTTATTACTGCAGATGGAGCGGCATGCCTCAGGACTATATTCTCAATGAAAAACTGGGCTGCTTCACTTGCTGTGCCCCGCTCCAAAGCCTTGGTTTTGGCGTGGCGAGTAACGTAGTCTGTGGCTACAATTATCCGTTTGCGACCAGCAGCTGAAGTTGGAAATGGTCCTAGAAGATCCATTCCGGCTTGAGCGAATGGAGTTTTCCGGCACATCAATTGGATGGAGGAGCCCTGCAGGCTTGACGGCTGGCACTTTCCTGCGTTGGCACTCAAGACAAGTACGAACGTGCTGTTGAACGGTTTGCCGTCAGTTTCGGCTAGTAATACTTCTGTCTCACTCGGCATAGCGTTCGTGTGTGACCTAATTGACCGGATGTCGGTTCGCCATGGCACGCCTCTAGTACTTCTTTCCTGAGTGGTGTTGGGACGACAAGTAAGTAAGTGTTGCCGCTCGGAGAAAAGTTCACCTTATAAAGGACGTCATTGCGCAAACAAAAACGATGCTACTCCTCTTGCGAAAAGCTTTGGCATAGCAGATGTGCGTCCCTTTAAGAAATCAATAAGGGGTTGCAACTCGGTATCGTCGCGTTGCTTCTGTGCAATTGTAGACGTGTTGACTACCCGACAACCCCGCATAGTCATTATCTTCAGCATTTACGTCTTCTTATGGGGCGCGAGAAAGACAATCGGCGTCTGTATGTCGCTTTCTGGAGCTGTAAACTATAGCCATATCGAATTCTTGAAGCTTGAGGCTCCAGCGCGCCAATCGTCCTGACGGATCCTTTATGTTCGTCAACCAACAAAGCGAGTGGTGATCGCTGATGAATTTAAATGGGCGGCCGTACAAATATGGACGAAACTTCATGGCCGCCCACACCACCTCAAGACACTCTTTTTCAGTGGTAGAGTAATTCTCCTCTGTACAGGAGAGAGCCCGACTTGCATAAGCAATTACTCGTTCAGCGCCATTTTGCCACTGAACGAGCACTGCTCCTAAGCCGACATCTGGCGTCGGTGCCAACCGCTGTCGGAGAGTCATCGTCGAAGTGTCCGAGAACTGGCGGGCTTTGAAGACGTTGTCGCAGCTCGTTGAACGCTTTCGCTGCTCTTCACCCCACACAAATGTGACGTCTTCTCGGGTGAGTTGTGGTAAAGGCGATGCGATACGCGAAAAATTCTCAATGAAGCGTCGGTAATGGGCGCACAGGCCTAAAAATCGCCCCACTGCCTTGTTGTCTGATGGCGTAGGAAAACTTGCAACAGCGGCGATTTTGTCCGGGTCAGGCCGTACACCTTCGCTGCTGACAAGGTGTAACAAAAAAGAAGTTTTTCGAAGCCAAAGTGACATTTTTCTGGCTTGAGTGTTAGTCCGACCGATCGTATCGCTTGAAATACCGCGTGTAGTCGCTTCAAGTGCTCGTCAAATGTCGCTGAAAGTACAATTACATTGTCCAAATATACTAGGAACGTTTGCCACTTTAGGCCTGACAGGACTGTGTCCATGAGCCGCTGAAACGTGGCCGGTGCTGAGCACAAGCCGAACGGGAGAACTTTAAAACTCATAAAGACCATCGGGTGTCACAAATGCTGTTTTTTTCCCGATCTCTTCCGTCAACTTCTATTTGTCAATATCCACTTTGTAAATTCATCGACGAACAATACCGTGCATGGCGTAGTCGATCGAGAGAGTTGTCTATACGAGGCAGTGGGTAAACGTCCTTTGTTGTAACCTGATTGAGCTTGCGGTACTCAACGCAGAAACGTAAGGTACCATCTTTTTTTTTCACCAATACTACCGGTGATGCCCAAGGACTTTTTGTCGGCTGAATAACGTCATTCTGAAGCATCTTTCGCACCTAACTTTCTATGGCCTCACGTTCCCGCGGAGCTACTCGGTATGGGTTTTGCCGTATGTGTCGGGCCGTTTCATCCATAATTATGTGAAGTTTGGTCAACGGCGTTTGGCGAACTCTGGACGTTAAAGAAAAACAGTCCTGAAATTCATTAATAAGCTTCAGAAGGCTTTGCTTCTGCGGGTGCAGTAAACTTGGGCCAACTCCGACGGATAGAGGGGCTGACCCGGTGACATCGGCTTTCTCCACAGTCAAGCAGCTTGCAACCTCATTGAGCTCCTCGACGTATGTGACTGCCATACCTTTGCAAGATGTCGTCACTCAGTACTGAAGTTCAAAACCATAACGTGCGTGTGTCCGCAATTGAGGCTTACGATGGCTCTTGCAACAGATAAGCCATGGCTGAATAGCAATGCTGAAATTTGTTCAGCGATGAGGTCGAAGTTGCCTGGGTGGTCGCATGTTACAGCTACGAGAGCACTTGAACGCTGTGGAAGGTTCACGTGATCTTCGAAGACGCGCAAATGTTTACGCCACTGGTCGTTACATCTCATATCTGGAACTTGATCTGGGGCCATCAAAAATGTAACTGACCTGTCTGGAATGTCTATGACGGTGCCATATTCACAAAGGAAGTCCATCCCCAAGATCAGGTCTTTGCAGCATTCGCACAAAATCACGAACGTGGCAACGAAAGCTGAATCACCAATACTGATTCTGGCAGTGCACTTTCCAGTTGGCGTGACCAGTTGGCCCCCCGCGGTTCTTATGTTAGGCCCCGTCCATGACGTTTTAACTTTTTAAAGAAAATCAGCAAGCTTTCTGCTCATGATAGAGAAATCTGCGCTAGTGTCTACTAGCGCTGTCACAGGGCGTCCGTCTATGTAAACAGCTATGTCGGCGCTTACGATTTCCTGTGGGGTCAGCGGCATTGCATGGTTCGTCGTATCGTCGTATCGTACTGGTACTGGATGTATTGCAGCATCTCGACGAGTGGCAACCTTCCCTCCAAAGGTCGCAGCTGTTAGTTTCCTTGGTGAGGGCTTGGGGACCTGCCCCGGACAGCGTCGGCGTAACTACGACGGTGGGCGAAGAGCTCGGCGAAGGTGACGGAGAGCGGGGTCGATAATGCAGAGCAGTTGACTGTCCCTTCGGGTGCGCGCTGTCACGTCGGGTGTCCGAACGAGGTCGTGAAAAAGTCGGCGCATAAGTCGAGTATCTTTCTTCACGATATGGACAGATGCGGTAGACATGTCCAGCTTCTCCACAATTGAAACACAGTGGACGGCGGTCAACGGTGCGCCACAGATCCGTCTTCCGAACGAATGGTTGACTGGTAGGCACCCTCAGCGACCAAGTTGCAGGTGTCGGCAGAGGGTAGAACGGCGGGTAGAACGGAGTTTCAGTAGGTGCGTTATATTGCGGAGTCGTCGTCGTTGGTGGTGGTGGTGGCGGCGGTGGGCTGTAGACTAGTGGCGCCGGCGTGTTGTAAGAATGAACCAGTGCAGACGAGTTGTGCGGCACTGGTGACGGACGACGGGTGGCTGCCGCATAGTTAATAGATCGCTGGGCTGGTAGTGATTCGGGCTGGGAAAATGCTTGCCTGATTTCCTGCCGCACAACTTCTTCAACTGAAGCCATCACCCGCTCTCGCGTAGTCACAAGGAAGTTGCGGATCTCCTCCCGAACAACCTAGCGAATAAGCTCACGAAGAGAGCCGTCTCTGCCGGCCGTCAGAGTAGAGGCGCTGATTGAGGCACCGTTTGGTCGGTCGTAATAGCGACACAGTTGCTGCAGTGCGCGCTCGATAGCTGTAGCCTCTATGATAAATTCCGCAACGGCCGTCGGTGGATTGCGGAGAAGGCCGGCAAAAAGATGTTCTTTGACGCCTTGCATCAGATGGCGGAGTTTTTTGGCTTCAGGCATATCAGGGTGAGCCCGTCTAAATAGGCGCGTCATGTCCTCCGCAAACATGGCGACACTTTCATTCGGTTTCTGAACCCAAGACTCGATGAGTTGCTGAGCAAAGTCACGGCGGTCGTTGTCTGCGAAGGTGCTAAGAATCTGGCGGCGAAATTCACCCCATGAAGACAGCGTTGCTTCGTGGTTCTCATACCACGTACAAGCGCTGTCTGCAAAAGCAAAGTGAGAGCGTGAAAGCTTTAGCTCGGTGGTCCAGCGGTTTGCCTCAGCGACTCGCTCAAGCTGGGCTAACCAGTTCTCAACATCTTCATACGCCTCACCATGCAATGTTTCCGGAATCTGAGGCTGCTCAAAAGTCAGCTGGGAAGCACCTGCAGTTGTCATTTCTACAGGCGGAGTGCTATGCTAGGAAAGCTCCAGGGGAATCGCCTCAGGACTAAGGCCTCGCTGTCGGTGACTGTAGCGGTGGACAGGGGTATCCACTGAAGGAACGGGTTGCGGTGTCGGACTTGAAGTGCCGGGCCGCGGAGGAGTCCCGAGCATCAGTCGTAGAAGTCCAGCTCCTCCACCAGTGTCGCAACGTGCAAAGAACAGGACACAAGGCTTCCTTTTGACGTTAACAGCAAGGCTCTATTGGCCCACAAAAACAAAGTGCAGGAGCAGATGCGCAACGTCGTCTTCCTCGAAAAAACACCAGAGACCGCCACACGTGATGCTGGCTTCTTCCTCTTTTTGTGCTTACGGCTAATAACCTTGACACTATCTATCTATTCTATCTATCTATCTATCTACTATCTATCTATCTATCTATCTATCTATCTATCTATCTATCTATCTATTCGTCTACGACTTTCAGCTCTCCTGGCCGTTTCGATAATGGTATAAATACCAAACGTGGTATGGCATAACATGACTGTATGAAGAACACATTTGACTTGTCATAAGAAAAAAGGACATGTATGTCATGAATGTAATGGTTTACATTTCGTGGTTCTTTAGCTCTTGCGTTCGCTCCGTTCATATGGCAGGTTGCAGAACACGTTTGGTATGACATGATTGCATGGCGAACACGAGTGACAGACCATAACATGAAAATCATGACATGCGTATCACGTAACAACATGACTACACTACACGCTCATGATGCACTCGCGGATGTTTCGCCAGCGTCACATATACGAAATTTGGTATTACGGGACGTGAATGGAAGACGAAGGAATGATACTGATCAAAACTTGATAATGATGAGATGCGTGTCATGTGAGGACATAACTACCTGCCACAGTCAAGGCGCCAGTACGTTTCGACGTGACGCGGTGCGCATGCTCACCGGCGTTCGTTTCGTCGTTGCCACGCCAGGCGCCGTTCCTGCCATATACTCGCAGGGCCGCGCCGCACTGCGTTGCTTTGATGCATCCGCGTTTCAGCGCGTACGGTGTCACTCCGTGACGGAGAGAGGGAGAGGCAGTGTTGTCAGGGTAACGCATCGATGCGAGACCGCTGCCGGGCAACGCAACGCTGTAGACGCGCTTCACGTTAGCTCAGCCTTTTTGAATGTTTTCCGCAGTTTTATCAAGCCAATTATCTGGCAATTGACAACCACCGAGCAGAGCGAGTCCGCCCAAATGCTTCGACTCTAAAAATCTTGGTTAGGGACAATTTCGAAGCTTTTTTGATGTGAAAAATAACCCGAGCTACAAGTGTGTCCAGCTAAGCCTACACTGACAAGGCTGGTGCCGGCCTCGGGAAGGGTTATCAACAGTGCCAAGTTGTAAGCCAAGGGTTCGGACGCACCTCCAAAATAGACGTAGGTGATGCAGAAGTGAGGGAAACTCCAAGTAATGATTCCGTAGAGGACAAAAGCGATTTGATGAGACGAGACGCTGACGGTGACGCGAGGGCTAAATCGAAGTCACGTATAAAATAAAGGGCCGTGTGAGCCATAGCGAAGAGACAGCACAGAAAGGCACCCGCTCAAGAAGCCCGACGTCAAGAGGTGGGAGGAGCATCATGAGTAAGATTTCACAAGCAAGCAAGATGCCAAGCCTACCTGCAGATGACATCAAGATAATCGTCACACCAAGAGATGAGCTGAGCATTAGACACACGTGCAAAGCCAGCCTTGACAAAGCAATACGCCAAGAAGCAGGTGTGAGCGATAACAAAATCTTCATGATCTTTTCTAAACCCACACAAAATATCCTGGTGATCAGCAGACCGGATGAGAAAACGGCGACGAAATTCGTCAAAACTAAAAATTTAAAATTCAACGGGAAGAAGTACGAGACCGACGCGTACGTCTCGGCACCGGAACACATGGCCAAGGGGATAATCCGCAACACTTCGTTGAAGTACACACATGACCAGGTCATGCATGCAGTGGTGAACGCGAGGAACCCTTCATTGGCGTACGCCAAGTGTCACAAAACGAGTGCCCAAAAGAAAGCGCACCGCCAAATCCTCGCCACGAAATGCCGGAGTGACGCCACGAGGTCAACAATAAAAAAAAGAAAACAAGCATCCAAAGACTTCCTGGGCGCGTGACCATCTCCCCTCGGAAGCGTGGGTTCGCCGACAAAACTCCTCGCATCGGCGGCCGAGCAAGCCCTGGAATTTTCTCGATAGAAAGGGGCGTGGCGATGCAGGGTTGCGTCATCCGTCGCGGACGGCCCCCGTATCGTCTCGCCCTTTCCCCCAGCTTTCGCTGCGTATCGCACTGACGAAATGATGAGAACTTTCTGGAATCTCGGGCGGAAGGTATTTAATCAAGCAGCCGAGATGAGAGATCAGGAGAAGACGGAAGTTAGCGCCAGAGCGCGTGGGGTATTCCGCCGTGTAGTCGGCGAAGGTTTTGTCCGTAGCGACAAAGCAGGAGAAGAAGAGGATTTCAACCTGAGTGGTGAAGGCTCGAGCTACAGACAAGAGCGTGTGTCTACCGCTATCGAGCGAAGACGCGTGGCAACAGCTGCGAGTGTGAAGCCGACGTGCTTCCGGCGAAGAAGTTTGAAGCTTGGAGAGCGGCCAGGTGAAGACGTGAGGTTTCCTGGAAGAGAAACTTCGGGGGCAGCGGAACGACAGAGGTTTCCTGGAAGAGAAACCTCGGGGGCAGCGGAACGACAACAACGCTGGACTTTGAGTGAGTGATTCTCAGAAGAGTATCATTCAGACTTTTGTTCCAAGAACTTTGGACTGAATAAGTTTTCTAACACTTTAGTGTTTAAGTGTCTTGGTTGTTCAATGCATGCGACTGCATTGCAGAGCGTATTGTTGTCTGTGCCCGTTGTTTCGAGTGTGGCTGATTGTACTGTATAGTACGTTGTTTGATTGGTGACATATTGTATGCAACTTTTGTGGAGTGTGCATTCTTGTGTATTGTTTTCGATCTGCCATTATTGAGAATATAATTTTGTTTGGTTTATCAACTCTCGGCTTTGACTTGTTCTTTGGGCCACAGCCGGCGTCCGCTGGCGCGCGAAAAATTACCACTTCTAAATTGTCCATGCTTTCGTGGTGCACTTCGGGGCCGGTACTTCGGCCCTTGGAATTAGCCCGGCGATCGCCTCCCGAATTAACGGGACTCGTGGCGAATTAATCTGGCGTCCGCGACAGGACCTTTTGGTGCAGAGTGTGTCCAAAGTAGTGAGAAAGAGCCTCGAGTTGTTGATACTGCTATTGGAACAATTTTGTGTGTTGCTC
>WOVY01007825.1:0-41166 GCA_013436015.1 Rhipicephalus annulatus | reverse complement strand
AGGAGGTTCGTCGGTGAACCCACGCTTCCAAGGGAGAGGGACGCGCGCCCGGGGTGTCTTTGGATGCTTGCATTCTTTTTTTATCGTTGACCTCTCGGCGCTTTGTCGCGAGAATTTCGCGGCGCGCCCATTTTGAGCGCTCTTTTGTGACACTGCCCCCCACTTTAAGAATATTACCTCATAATATTCAAAGCCACACAAACGAGCGCGAACAGTCCCCACACTCTCAGAGAATGTAACCATAGTCCATCGCTCAAGACACGTCACATTCACAATAGATCACTCAATACAATTGTACATTAGAATTCAATCTCACAACATATGAAATATAACCATAGGTACATGAGTACAACACTCCACCACATATTCCAAACAATACAAATGTACAAAGTTCTCTCATTACAACAATTGTACAATACTATACATCATGTCACAGCACAAACACTTCGACACTTGTGACACATGTTAACACAATAACGACTCAGCCAAACGCATTCCGATTTGACCTCAGCACCTATCCTAAGTACTTCGAGCTGCGCTTGCGCCCCTTTCTTGCGGTGCTCGCTCGATCTTTTCTTGTTTTTCCTCGTTTTGTTCCGCGAGCCCTTTCCACCGATGGCATCTGAGGCGGCGTCTCAGCCGTCGTTGTCACTTCCGACATTGTTAGCGGGTCATGACGCTCAAGCGATCCTGTCCGGTTATTCACCCGCTTGTTCATGTCCCGACATTTGACCTGGCTGGCCGACTCCGTCATCTTTACATTGTTGGTCAGTTGAGGTCGAGCCGACGTAAGTCCAGCTGCCCAGCACGTAAACTCATTCAATACGATCATGTTCTCATTCGCTGTCTCTTCCGCCCAGGCTTCACCTTGGGCTTGAGTGAAATCCTTCGCGGGATTTTTTCTCCGCTGTATCTCGCGGTCCCTGTGTAGGCGGGGGCACCATCTTCGGGTCTTCCCCCACACGATCTGGTTCGTTCAGCCCTCGCGCCCCGTCGATGTTTCCGATGACGAGGTCATGCAGAGGTCGTCATGCATAAAGCGGTAACCTTCCCGCTGAAGTACGGGGTTTCAACCTCAATCTCTGCTTCGGAAGCATCCGAACCGTACTGTCAATTAGGCAAACTGGTTTCGTTTTGTCTGTTAACTCACTTTCCCGTACCAAATTTCTCCGCACGATAACAGTGGAGCTGACGGTATCTCTTAACGCCGTAACCTTCTTGCCCGCAACTTTCCAGGCAGCGTTGGCATTCCCATCATAACACCGGTTGGCTGTTTTGTCATTACAGCACCCACAGTAGGAAGCTTGTCCCCATTTTTCAACTCTACAAATTCATTGGTGACGGCTTCACCATCGGGTTTCGGTGCTGCTAGCACACAGGATACCTGGTGAGTTTTACTCACTCGACCACACTTGAAACATTTTATGACCGTGGGACTCGTAAAGTTATTACGACAGTTGTTCGCGCGATGACCCACTCGGTTACACAGAAAACATCGCGGAACACTCTCCGGTGCACGCTTCTTTTGTTCGGGTGCCGAAGTTTTCGAATCTTCGGGACACTTCTTCTTGACCTTGGCCAAATTAGTTCCACCTTGCGCTTCTAAGAATTGATCAGCCAATTCAAGCATACCTTCAAGTGAATCAGCCTTCCTCTCTTTCAAGTACAGCGACAGGCTTGGGTGGCAACTAGTAAGAAATTGCTCTCTAATGAGGAGCTCTCTAAGCTCATCGTACTCCTGCGCTGTCCCTGAAAGTTCAATCCATCTGTCGAAATACTGGCAAAGTCGGGCGGCATACTGCGTAGCCGTCTCACCATCAGCTGGCTTTCCTGTCCGAAATCTGTCCCGGAATCCTTCCACAGTAAATCTAAATCGCTTCAGCAAAGCAGCTTTCACCTTTGCATAGTTGGCTGCATCGGTCGGCGTCACCCTACCGTACACTCTGAGCGCTTCACCACTCAAGCAAGTACTCGAAGCAGTTGCCCATTGATGTTCCGGCCAATTCTGGCTCCTTGCAATCGTCTCAAATCTGCGAAGGTACGCGTCAAGGTCGTCCTTTCTTTCATGAAACGCTACGAGCAGCTTGCTTGGGTTCAAGCGGAAGCCGTGGTCCTCCCGTTCGCTGCTTTCAACTCTAGCTTGGACCGGAGTTTCACTTCGCTGTTGCAAACGGAGCCAGTCGAGTTTCATCTCGTACTGCCACTGCCGTTCTCTTTCAGCCATCTTCGCTTCTCTTTCTTCTTTCAGCTGTCGCTACTTTGCCTCTCTTTCTTCTTTCAGCTGTCGCTCCTTTGTTTCTCTTTCTTCTCTCGCCCTTTGAGCTGCGAACTTTTCTCTCTCCAGCTCCAACTTCATTTGCTGCTCTCTTTCTTCTTTCGCTCTCTCAGCTGCCAACCTCTCTCTCTCCAACTCAGCTGCTTTTTCTTCCTTGGCCCTTTCAGCTGCCAACCTCTCTCGTTCCAACTCAGCTGCTTTTTCTTCCTTGGCTCTCTCAGCTGCCAACCTTTCTCTCTCCACCGCCTCTTTCTCCTTCTGGCTTACCCATTTCCGTAGTTCGGCGCCAGAAAGACCCATCTTCTCAGCAAGAGCAACTAACTTTTCGAGATCCATGGTGTCTCGAAAATAAAGTCTGGCCGCGTGTAAAAAGTATCTGCCTAAATCAGTATATCGGAACACTCTCCTGCACTCGTTAACGAGAACACTGAGCAACACACAAAATCGCCCCGATAGCACTATCAACAACTCGAGGCTCTTTCTCACTACTTTGGACACACTGTGCACCAAAAAAGTTCTGTCGCGGACGCCAGAATAATTGTCACAGGTCCCGTTATTTCGGGAGGCGATCGCCGGGCTAATTCCAACGGCCGAAGTATCCGCACCCCAAACCGCACTACGAAAGCGTGGACAATTTAGAAGTGGTCCTTTTTGGCGCGCCAGCGGACGCCGGCTGTGGCCCAAAAGACAAGTCAGAGCCGAGAGTTGATAAACAAAACAAAATTTTATTATCAATAATGGCAGATCAAAAACCATACACAGGTATGCACACTACACAATAGTTGAATACAATATGTCACCAATCAAACAACGTACTACACAGTACAATCAGCTACACTCGAAACAACGGACACAGACAACAATACGCACTACAATGCAGTCGCATGCACTGAACAACCAAGACACTTAAAGATTAAAGAGATAGAAAACCTATTCAGTCCAAAATTCCTTGAACAAAAGTCTCGATGATACTCTTCCGAGAATCACTCACTCAAAGTCCAGCGTTGTTGTCGCTCCGCTGCCCCCGAAGTTTCTCTTCCAGGAAACCTCGCGTCTTCACTTGGCCGCTCTCCAAGCTTCAAACTTCTTCGCCGGAAACACGCCGGCTTCACACTCGCAGCTGTTGCCAGGCGTCTTCGCTCGATAGTGGTAGACATACACTCTTGCCTGTAGCTCGAATCGTCACCCCTTAGGTGGAAACACTCTTCTTCTCCTCCTTTGTCACGGAAGACAAAAGGCTCCACCCACAAGGCGGTACACCCTACGCACTCTGGCGCATACTTTCTTCTGCTCCTGCTTTGTCAGTACGGACAAAACCTTCACCGACAGACGCGGCGGGATACCTTACGCACTCTGCGTTAACTTCCTTCCTCTGCCGATCTCCCATCTCGGCTGCTCGATTAAATACCTTCCGCTCGAGATACCAGAAAGTTCTCATCATTTCGTCGGCGCGATACGCAGCGAAGGCTGGGGGAAAGGGCGAGATGATACGGGGGCCGTCCGCGACGGATGACTCAACCCTGCATCACCACGCCCTTTTCCATCTAGAACGTTCCAGGGCTTGCTCGGGCGCCAATGAGAGGAGGTTCGTCAGCGAATCCACGCTTCTGAGGGGAGAGGTACACGCGCCCGGGGAGTCTTGGATGCTTGTTTTCTTTTTTTATCGTTTGACCTCTCGGCGCTTCGTCGCGAGAATTTGGCGGCACGCCCGTTTTTGAGCGCTCGTTTCGTGACACACGACCTGTTTAGCCTCAACAGAAGCCGCCTCAAGAACAAGCACAAGATGCTGCTATGGCCGGGAAGCCAGATCATCGCCTGATGGTGATGCTAAGATTATTAGTGGACACCATTCGCGTGGTGTTAAGCGACATGAATACACCGTCAGCCAAATGTGCCCTTCAAGTACTGGACGCGCTTAGTCCAGTGCTAGCAGCCCTAGAGTAGACCATGGCTAACCCACCACTGTCTTTCAGGGATGAGGGTCGTAAAGCAGCAATACTGCAGTGGAATGCCAGGGGACTGAGATCGCGCATTGGTGACTTTCGTCGATTTGTGTACGTCAATATGTTTCCCGTAATCGTCATCTGTGAGCCGAGCCGAGTGCAATACGACTCTCGGGATACGAACCTTTTATGTCGTCTACTGTTATTGAAAGCAGCAAGGTTCTGGTGTACATTTGCCGAGACCTCACTTACATCCTTCAACCTGTACCACCTCATGACGGAAACCAATACGTATGCCTAAGAGTGAAAAAGAGGAGGCTCAACATCACTGTGGTTGGCGCATACCTATCACCATCCAGCCGTTTCGATCAAAAAGACTAAGAGACAACATAGCGTTAACTGCTGACCCGTGTGTTATTATTGGGGGTTTTACGCTCATCATACATTATGGGGAAGTCAGAATACCAACATTAAGGGCAGAAACTTGGTGTCTTTTGCCTCCGACAACAAACTTTGGTTACTGAACGTTGGCAGTCCTACATTTTTACGTGGCTCTACATACAGTAGCTGTCTCGACTTGGCTTTTGTTTCGCGAAGCCTAGTGAACCCTACTGAATGGTTCACGGATATAGAAATGCATGGGAGTGACCACATTCCAACATACGTCAGGATCACAGGATTGTCGCCTCCTAAAGTGCGCGACATGGTTAAAAAAGTGGACTGGAAAAAATTTCAGTCTTGTATGGAAGACCAATGCCAAGAACACGTATTCGATTTACAAGAGGCCATCAAGAGCACTGTAAAATAGACTGTGTGTACGATCCCATGCCCTGTAAAAATCATGGACATCGACATAGAGCTGGAGCGGCTTCGAGCCTTGCGACGACGAGCTGAAAGAAGGTACCGGCGCACGAAGGACATAGAAGATTTACTGGACTGCTAGACGTATGCAGAAAAAGATCAAACGTCGGTTGTACAAGCTAGAATTTCAACGCTGGATTACTTTCTGCGAGTCACTCGACCCTCGTAAGCCTTTATCGCAGATATGGAGGACGCTTAGAGGTTTGCGGTCATCCATTCAGAAGTCACCATTCAAGGCCTTAGCCCTTCACCAAAATCGACCTGATGTGGACGTTGCTGAAGATTTTTGAGCCAGATTATCAGGACAAACTACAGCACTTAGCAGCTCACCACTTTCGAGCAGTTGTCCACCACCACGTGATTCCTGTATGAACTTCCAGTTCACTATTCAGGAACTCAAGGCAGCACTCGCTTCATGCAAACGCACCTCCGCACCAGGACCTGACGGAATCTCCTACAGAGCCCTGTGTCATCTGGGTGAGCTTGCGAGAATAGCTCTACTTCAGCTATATAAGAATTGTTGGCTAGAGGGCACTGTCCCCTTAAGTTGGAAAACTAGTTGTCTAGTACCACTGCTAAAATCTGGCAAATCACCATTGGAACTCTTCTCCTATCGCCCGATCGCATTGGCTAGTTGCGTGGGTAAAGTGATGGAGAGAATGATTCTCGGCCGACTCGAGTGGTACTTGGAGTATCATGAGATCTATCATAAGATATAACCAAATGCCATGGCTGGCTTTCGACGTGGTCGATCATTGATCGATAGCGTCATCGACCTAATCACGTACGTTGAACACGAGAAAGGCCATAAGCGTCTTTGCACCTCTCTGTTCCTTGACGTCAAAGGAGCCTATGATAACGTTACACATGAAGCCGTCCTTACCGCACTACAAGAGATTAGAGTGGGTGGCCGAATGTTTAAGTGGATACGCAGTTATCTCCAAATGCGATCCTATTTTGTGAGTACAGAGACCGGGAACACGTCTGCACATTTCGGTTGTCGTGGCGTCCCTCAGGATGGTGTACTGAGCCCCGTGTAAATAACACTAATCGCTCTCCATACGCACCTACCAAACAATATTTATCTATCAACATACGCTGATGACATCTGCATCTGTACATCTGCGATAAATCGCCTGCAGTTACGAGCGAGAATACAGAGAGCTGCTACTGCAACTGCTTTGTATCTACGCAATCGAGGCCTGGAAATTTCCTCCGAGAAGTGCGCTGTTCTGGCATTTACGCGCAAAACCATGTCAAATTACAGAGTGTCAATTAGCGGTCAAAATATACCATATCGTCGATCTCACAAATTTCTGGGTGTCATAGTCGACAGAGACATATCATGGAGCCCTCAAGTGTCGTATTTGAAAAAGCGATTGACAGGCATATGCCATCTTTTCAAGTTTCTCGCTGGAAAGACTTGGGGAATGCAGCCTAATGCTATGTTACGACTGTACAGGGTGCCTTTCCTTGGCATTTTACGATACAGTCTACTTGCAATATCAAACGCCAGCAACACATGTCGACGCATGATACAAAGCGTTCAGGCACAGGCGCTTCGAATATGTCTAGGTCTGCCTCAGGCTGCCTCAACAATGGCGACTATAGCCATGGCCAGACCACCTCGTGCAGACCCATATTGAAATTGAAGCTTTGAGGACACACATAAGGCATGTGGGCCGCACTTCCCATCACCACCCAGCCTCTCCACCAGCGGATAGACTTCATACTTCCTTTTGTCGAACAATAACTACACATGGTGACTCCCTACCAACTGGTTTTACGCCCGCTGCGAGACCTTCAATTCATCCATGGTGCCTCAAACAGCCAGTCATCAACCTGACAATACCAGGCATTCAGAAAAAACAAGATTTCTCAATACCAGCCCTCAAGCAGCTCGCCTTACTTCTGCTGTACGAGAAGTACCAAGACTGCACCCACGTCTACACCAACGGCTCCGTCCTGCCAAACAGCTCAACTGCGGCGGTCGTTATTCCAACGCACGCCACAACCATCAAATTCAGGACAGTTCATGCAACCACAACAACGGCAGAAGAGCTTCCAGCGCTTCGCGCTGCGCTGCGTTTCATTAACGACCAAAGCACGCAACGGTGGACGATTTTCTGCGACTGCAAGGCGGCACTGAAGTCACTTCTGTCAAATCTACGCCGTGTTTCACACGAGCAGTTGGTATTTGAAACAGCAGAAATGCTACACCATATAACAGAGAAAGGGCATCACGTTATATTTCAGTGGTTGCCAAACCACTGTGGAATTATCGGTAACGAACGAGCTGATCAAGCTGCCCGTTCAGCCCATACAGAAGACAACAACCAGTCAATACCTCTCTCAAGGACGGACGCTGCTAGGAGGCTCCGCATGCTCGCTCGCCAACGCTCCATGGCTCTTTGGAATGAGCCTCTCTTTACGCATGCAAAATTATGATCTCTTGATCCAACGTTAAGCATACAGCTTCCAACAAAAATTCGTCGAGGCGACAATACTGCTCTGTGCAGACTATGGTTGGGAGTCGCGTTTACCCGTGCGTACGAGTTCCGCATAGGTATGGCCGACACCACCGACTGTGCACACTGCGGAGATGAAGAAACCATTCGACATATCCTGTGTGACTGCCCGAAATACAACCTGGAAAGACAACAGCTTTCTAATATACTAAACAGGTTAGATGACCAGCCGCTGTCAGAAGAAAGTATACTGCGCCATCGTCATGACTCATTGTCACAGAAGAAAGCTGTGCAAGCGCTATTGGGCTTCTTGCAAACTATTGGCCTGTCGGAACGCCTCTGAGTGGACTGATTTTGTGTGTGCGTGTGTCTCGGTGTTTTTCTCCTATTTATTTTTAACTCACCCCTTTTCTTTCAACCCCCTATTCCTCAACCACAGTGTAGGGTAGCATACCGGATACTAGCATTTGGTAAACCTCCCTGCCTTCCTATTTTTCTCGTCTCTCTCTCTTTTCCTAGTGTCGTGAACGGGTGTCTTACCAAGCGGTGACGGAGAAACTTATTGTTATGTGCCGCGACGCGGCACTCTTTGTTGATGGCGCGCAACGAATAGCAGAAAAGGAACGCAGGCCCCTGTGGCTACCATTTTTGGATATCAAAGGAGCGTTCTATAGCTTGGTTCAAGAGGAATTGTATGGAATACTGGACACTTTAGGCGTGAAAGATGGAGTCACTAATCTTTCAAAGGATACCTATGAAGCTAACAAGGTAGTTATAAAGTGGGAAAACAGGTATCCAAGCCTGCAGATGTCAAACGGGGGCTTAGGCAGGGGTGTCCCCTGTCACCCTTAATATTCATGATGTACCTACAAGGATTAGAGGCCAAATAAGAAGGAAGTGGACTGGGCTTCAACCTCTCTTTCGTCAAACAAGGAAAACTCACTGAAAAGCCACTACCAGCACTGATGTACGCAGATGATATAGTGCTAATGACCGACAACAAGGAAGATTTGCAGAGATTGGTGGACATCCGCAATAATGAGAGATATAGGTTAGATTTCAGATTCAGTAAAAAAAATCAGCAGTCATGATTTTGATTGACAATGAAGATAGTGAACTTAGAATACAGGAGGTCACGCTAGAGATAACGGATAAATACAAATATCTGGGCGTATGGATAAGCAAGGGGCCGAGTACCTAAGAGAACACGAAATATACGTGTCGACTAAAGGTAACAGGAATGCAGCGGTAATGAAAAACAGGGCACTGTGGAACTACAATCGGTATGATGTTATGAGAGGAATATGGAAAGGCGTCATGGTTCCTGGTCTGACGATCGGCAATGCGGTCTTGTGCATGAGATCAGAAGTTCAAGCAAGATTAGAAATTAATCAACGTGGAATAGGTAGGCTTGCCTTAGGAGCTCACGGGAATACACCAAATCAGGGAGTACAAGGTGATATGGGACGGACATCATTTGAGGGCAGGGAAGCTAGCAGCAAGATAAAATTTGAGAAGCGATTGAGAGAAATGGGGGAGGAGCGTTGTGCTAGGAAGGTATTCAGCTACCTGTACATAAAAAATGTCGATACAAAATGCCGGAAGCGAACCAGAAAATTAACTGGTAAATACTTGGAAAACAACAGGGGGCCAAACCAAAAAGAATTATCGGTTAAGAAGAAGGTGAAGGAAGCTGATACCAATATGTGGAGAATTGGCATGATTAAGAAGTCCGTACTAGAGATCTATCGGAACTTTTAAGCAGGAAATTGCCAAGGAAAGGATCTATGATAATACTCGGGGTAGTTATCTACTGTTTGAGGCCAAAACGGGAGTGTTGCGAACCAAGACATATCGGGCCAAATACGAAGGAGTAGACACGGCATGCAGTGCATGTGGAGAGGAAGAATAAACTGCCGAACATTTGATAATGTTCTGTAAAGGGCTTCACCCTATAGTTCAGGGTGATGGCGCAGAGGGGGAGGGGGGAGAAAGTTTAAGCGGAAAGACAGGTAGGTTAGCCAGTTCTTAGACCGGCTGGCTACCCTGTGCTGGGGAAAGGGGTGAGGGGAATGAAAGATGTTAAAAAGAAATCTTGCGAAGAGAAAGAGAAATTACAAAAAATGCGACAGAGTAAAGGCAACATCAAGGAGTATAAGACACTAAATTCTGTCTCTGAGGCCAGTTGTACACAAAAAGCGCAGCAAAGCTTTCAAAGCCTTCTGGGCTGAGGATGGGCTCAGCAAATGACCCAGAATCCTTTGTTCCGACAAAGGCCGATCGTCTAGTCTATCCAGAGCTGCAGTGTGTTCTTGTCTTTGCGCGTTGAAATGGGTGCACTCACACAGAAGGTGCGCGATGGGTTCTTCGCAACTGCAGTAGGTGCATGTAGGAGAGCTGGCCATCCCAATGAGATAAGAGTATGCGTTCGTGAAGGCCACTCCAAGCCACAGGCGGCATAGAAGAGTCTCCTCAGCTCGAGATATCCTTGGAGGAAGACGAAGCTGCAGATCGGGATCCAAGTTATGCAGGCGCGCGTTTGTGAAGTCTGTTGAGTTCCACTGTACCAGTGTGAGGTCACGTGCAAGTCTTGTAGCTGCGTCGGTTCTTGAGAACGGGATGGCTGTGTATTAGGTACCATCGTGTGCGGATCTAGCAGCCTCATCTGCGCGGTCATTGCCATATATACCGCAATGACCTGGTATCCACTGATACACTATGCTGTGCTGTTTTTCGATTGCTTGGTGATGAATAAGCCTTATTTCAGCTACTAGCTGCTCATTAGGTCCATGGCGAAAAGGTGACATAAGTCATTGAAGAGATGCTTTCGATTCCGAGAAGATAGACCAAATTCCCGAAGATTTTTTCACTATAAACTCCAGAGCTGCACGTATGGCCGCAAGTTCTGCAGCTGTCAACGACGTCAAATGCGATGTCATGAATTTATTTGTGATGTGCCTCGCGGGAATAACCACCGCCCCTGCAGAGCTTACGCAGAGTTTTTCGAAGCATTGGTGATTAGGGACAGAAAGGGCAAAATAGACTTTAAGCGGGTAGACTTAACTAAAAGGAGGTTATCTGATTGGTGGCTAAAGTCAAGGCACGAATGAAAATTAAGCCCTTCACTGCAAAGTACGAATCGTCAACCTCACTATTTAAAGGAAAAAATAAATCTAGTTTTTGGTTCATTAAGTATGACGGCTTGGTGGCGCTAGCCACCGCCCGATCTAAAAGGTACAGCCATATCCCTCCATCCATCCATCCATCCATCCTAGTGACGGCGGAGTTTGACGACGGGGTGCAGCTGGCGGCTGTGAAACTGCGTCCCTGCCGCAAAACAGCTTCCCGAGACATTTATTTTAACCGTAGATATTATCGCTAATTATCTACGCGGTAGGGATAGAATGAAATGAATATAATTTTTACTATTCATATAGCCTTCTGCAGATGCACAAACTAGGAGTTTGACGTATTTTTGCCGCGCGCACACAATTTTAGTTGTCTTAGGATGGCACTGCCTCACAATGCAGTTTTACCCGTGCTTCCCTGCCACCCCTGCCCCCCCCTCCCCCAATCAAGGCAGTTGTTTCAGCTTACAAAGGCTGGAATAGAAGTGATGTACTGTTCTAGGTTTGATGCAAAATATTTTTCGAGTGATCCGTTCGAAATGTACATGTGTCACGTTATCTGTAATCTTGAGCACATTACTGATCTCGTTATGTTAAGTCCTGATGATTATATCACCTGCAATGTATTTTCTCCCCTACAATAACGCCCCTTAGGTGCTGTAGGTATCTGAATAAATAAATAAATACCTGCTAGACCAATAAAGCACCAATGAAAAAAACCATGCAACAAATTACGCATCTTTTTTTTTTAGAGCGGACCAATTCTTGTTAATTTGGTAAACATACCCTCTTTATTGTGCCCTTTAGCCACGCAGAAAGCAGCTGCGACAAAGTTTCTTGAAAATCAGCGTGTTGTTTGCTTAGGTGCATGCAGGTAGAAGAGGCGGGTGGAGACAGCCGCCCTCACTAAGAGGGGGGGGGGGGCGCTAAGTCTACCCCATACATTAGATCAATAGGGAGGGAAGCTGCTGCGATGAACCTCCACCCTCCTCCAAGGTGGATTTTTCAGCTGGAAAAGGCTGGAATGGTCATAGTAACTGTCGGATGGATGAAACAAGGAAGAAATATACACAGACAATTAGCAGGCCGTACCATACTTTTCTATTTTTTTAAGCTGTGTTGTTTGTGCCAATTGTTACTTCGGAGAAGGGAGCCGCTTTATTGTGCTCTACTGAGTACGCAGAAAAGAGCACCAACAAAGTTCTCTGATGATTATTATGGGAAGCTTAGGTCGTACGCGGAAGGGGAATGGGACAGCCGCTGTCATTGGGGGGGGGGGGATTTTTCTTGGAATTTTGATTTTGTTTTTGCAGAGTCTCGTTGCAAATAGGGGCACTGAGAAACTTAAGTTTGCATCCAGCAATTTCTCGCCTTTTATTCTTTGATTTTTCTTTTTTATTGTGTTAATGTAAGTGCATATATTTTGTTTCTCACCGTTTCTTAATATGTTCAAGACTTATTGCTTATGTGTGCATGAATTTCAATTTATTGTCTGTTGATGCTCATTTTTAATTTATTATTTATTATTTAGTGTGTATTTCATTGAGGTACACACGAGTTTCTTTTTTTTATTTTTTCGCTCTTCACTCACATTCTGCATCAAAACACTTGTCCTTGGGTCTTTCTATCTGGTTGTTGTATTTTGTTTCTTTATGTAACAGCTATTAATGTATATGAATATTGACGTCTTTATACTCAAACGCAACTGTGCGGAAAAGAATGTTAATAAACTGGGACTAAAGCCCGGAATCTCCTACATGTTCCTTCCATGCGCGGTATATATCCCACTTGTATGTGCTGCTCAGATGAAGATAACCTGACAAGTACTCTGAAGGTCAGTTTTTTTCTTCATTTACAATTTATCGGCGCCCTGTATCACGAGCACTGCGACTTTGTACCATTACCACAAAGCTTGTTTTCGACGAGAAACGCCTGAGAGCGTGGACTCGGACGCGTGAATGCCGCGTGCCAGCGAGCGGATGCGTCATCTGGAGGCTGCATCGTTAAATGTTTCAGCTTTGCCGCCTCGTTCACGACACTAGAAAAACCTTTCTAGCCACTGTGCTTTTGAGGCGATCATCTCAACGACAGCCATGATGGATGTAGAGTCGCTCCACTGTGAAAATTGCGAATAAAACGGGGGTGGAATTCTTCAGGACCCCAATAAAGTTTTTCATCCATCCATCCACCTTACGCACCTCTTACGACTTACTGATCCACTCAATTGATAAAAACGGCTTTCGAGAGCATGGCGTAAGCGCTGCTTGTACCACGGACCAAACCTGAAAAGCAACAAAACAGGCGTAGAATATTTCAAAATATGAGTTCTATTCCCACTGCAGTGCAAGTGTGCACGTCGGAAACTCACTTTGGAACAAGGCCAAATTAAAGTTCGTGCTTGATTTTTCAAAATACATGCTGCAAAAAAAAGCAAGAATAGGTACTCGGCAAAAAAAAAGCTGAAATAAGCACGCCGGAAAGCCACCGACGTGCAGAAAAAAAGCAGATTCGATGCGTTGAAGAAGCTCAGTGAACTTGGCAAGCACGACATTTGCGCAAAATAAAGAAAAAGTCAGGTTTGATTGTTGCTTTATTACTGTTGCATTTCTCAGCATCATTGAGCACTCTATCTCACTCAGAGAATGCGTTCAAAAAGGTGTGCTCCTACAGCTACCCAATACGGAACCCACTTTACAACATCCTCAGTTGATTTATTTATTTATTTTTGGTGAACGATGGGGGAATTATGCTGTTGCCTTCCGTTATTCAGGCCTTCAGGTCATACGAAGTCTTCATATCGGTCATATAAACACGACCTCTCCAGAGAAAGAAATTCAGTGGAATAAGACCAGGTGACCTAGCCGGCCCGTGCGTTCCAATCCATTGTCCCCGAAAAGTCGCATTTAACCAGTTCCGTGTGTAGCTCCTACTATGTGCGGGCGCCCCACCTTACTTGTACCACAAAAGCGGAAGACGTGACAGAGGAACATCACTGCAAAATCTATCCAGCGTTCCTTTAAGGATGTCATCCACGTAACCTCAGTCAGCGTATGATCGAAGAAGATAGAGCCAATTATACATCAGGCGTGAATTCCGCATCAAACGTTAAAAGACCACTGATACTGGTGCCGAGTGCACTTTACCCATAGTGTGGATTGCAGTCACTCCAGTAGTGTGCATTGTGTAGATTTACATGAGCGTTTCTGCAAACACTTGCTTCGTCTGTCTCGGTTACATTACTAAGAAAGTTCGGATTCATCGCATTTTGTGAGGATCCAGTTCCATAGAAATCTACGCAATCCTCCAAATCTCTCTCTTCCAACCTTTGGTGCAGGTTACGGTGCTAAGGTTGAAAACCGGGGTTATTGAACATCCACCAAACCGATCACTTGGAAATGGATGCCTGAGTGGCCACGTCTCGCACGCTTGCTTGAGGGTTTTCACCCCAGAAATGCCGCAACATCGGCACGTATGTTGTCACTCAAAGATGGAGTTCTCAGCAGCTGTGACGTGAAAGAGCTGGTTTCTCGCAGATTTGCATAGTTTTATAGATTGCTTATGCATTGAATCTATCGCTACACTTCCATCAGCGATAAACCTTTGCGGCCTTTCTTGTGGTGTCATATGCGGCTCTCAAGGCAAGGATCATGGTCACCCTGTGTTCATTAAAATAAGGCACGGCAACAAGCACGAAGAACAACACATCTTTCAACTCCTATTCTGACTTTGTCCATCCGCTTCAACGGTGAAAGGCTCCATTGCAAAAAAAAAAGAACTGTCCATGTGCTGTTTACGTAAAGCAAACAACTGTAGCTGCCCGTTTCACACAAAACGCGATTGGCTGCTTTGGGCACGGCGCACGCGGCTAGTAAAGCGCGAACACGGTCACGATTCTTTTTAGCTTTCGTCCGTTTATTTCATTCTGCTGAACTGATATTTTGAAGTATTCTATGTCTGTTTCGTTGCTTTTTGGGTCTGTCTGCGGTACCAGCAGCACTTCGACCATGCTGTCGAAAGCCACTCTTATCAAGCGGATCAGTACGTCGTAGAAGGCTGGTAAGGAAAGCGACGTATATTCGCTGATAAGCCACGTAGCTTTCTCCGGCTTCCATACCACAATGAAGTTGATGCGCTGTCTCTTGGATGGGTGACCGGCAAAAGCATCTCTTTCAATCAGCTTCTTCAAGGACGCTGCCTTACGATGCGGTTGGAAGTGCTGTCACGTGGTACTTTTCATATTTCGCGGAGATTGTTTAGCATTCATCTGAGCGCGTATTACACATGTCGCTGAAAATAGCGCAGTTCGATTGCCAACGCGGTTGTCCTAGAAGCTATCCCAGAAGCCACTGTGAGCGCGCAGTGCAGTGTGGGAAATGTGTGTATAAGGGCCAAACCTCATAAGCGCGAAAATGCACGCGGCAGCGACGAGCGACGCTATGAGCGACGAAACAGGGCGTTCGCGCGACGTGTCGCGTGCTCGTTTTCGCGCGATCGCTCGGTTCTCCAGATTTGGAAACCGTCGCTCATCGCCCGGAAGTGCTGGGCTCAAGCAGCCAATAGCGAAAACCCGAAAAATACAAAGACTACATAGGTGCACGTGACCCTGCCCGAGTCGTGTATGCACAACAAGAAATAACGCAATGTTTATTACGCATGCGCATATAAAAAAGTACTGCAAGGCAATTATAAACACTTTCCGTTTCATTACACAACAATACATCCTATTTTTAAATTGCATACCACTCGCTACGCGGTTTTCTTGGTGCGTGTAGACGGCCTCACGCCAGCAACAGTGGAATTCGCTCGCCGAAGCCGTCGCGTGAATGAGGTTTGCCTGCGCAAGCGACTGATCGCGCGAAGCCGATCTACGTCGCGTCGCTCGTCGCTGTCGCATGCATTTTTGCGCTTATGAGGTTTGGCCCTAAAACGCAGCGGAGACCAGCTCGGCGAAGCAAGCGATTGACGTAGCGGCAGCTGTGATTGAAGATACGACGCGATAAGAACCACGTCCGAGTTCGGTAAATACTGAATACAGCCTGCCGACATAAGACACCTTTAGCTGGGCGTACATAACGAGCCCACGTACGGAGCACTGCCACGGGAAAGAACTGCGCAAGTGCAGTACATAACGTATCGCTTCCAGAGATAAGCGCGTACGCCCGAAAAAAAAACGTAGTGTGCGTAGACGTGACGAGGCGGAGCGTACGCGGCGGGACGCTCCCGCGATATCTCGATTGTAATAGGAACCAGATAGCAAAATGGCAGTGATGGCATCGATTGCAGAGAGCAACAAAGCCGGCCCTGCGCCAGTGTATTTTACTTCGAGGGGCGATGTTGCGCTGCTATAGGAAGTACAAATCAGCGATCCGTTTGGGCATCCGAAACAAACCGACATAAACAGTGGATCCGAAATGATTCGCTTTGGCTTGGACTGCTAGTGGCCAATATGGCAGCCGCTACCACACGAGTGCACTAAAAGGCAGCCAAAATCTATTTTATTTCTATTAAACAAAAAAAGACGTGTACACTGTCCTTTCTTGTTTTGTTTTCTTTTTCTTCTTTTTTTCACATGCACATACAAAGTGTTTACGTTCGCCTACCACTTGATGACCATTGAAGGAAAACGGACGACGATGAAAGGTAAAGAGCCGACTGACCCATTAGGGGGAAATTCTTTCCTTACGCACGCGGTCACGGACCCCTCCCGCCACCGCGGCGACAATCTTGGGTGGCCCGACACACGTCGAGAACTGACCGGCACGTGATAAGAACCGGATGTGGACGTACACCGCCGACATTTGGTTTCGTGTTCAGTGTTGACAGTGGTTCTTCTTTTTTTTCTTTTTTTCGTCTTTCTTCTTTTTTTCTTTTTTTCTTTCCTTTTTTAGTTCTCTCTTACTCTGTTAACATCTTTCAAGGCGAGAGAGACGCGGCCGCAACGAAGTTTGGAAGTTCATGTCAGTATAACTCATCCCCTGATGAAGGGAGGACCCCTCCCGAAACTGTTGGGAAATAAATATATTTATCCTTGTTGACAACACTCCCGTTGTGCCATATCCCATACCATCAGGAAGACTAACTGGCCCATTGAATTATTACTCCCACTGACCTGAACCATGGCTGCCGGTACATCATCAACGCAGCGTTTGTCGCGGAGATATCCAAATTACCCTACGAAGTGTGCCGTCATCGGGGACTCGATCATGCGGTACGTCCACACGCACTTCAGCCCGAACGACTCAACGACGTCGTGCTTCATCTCTTATGGCGGTGCTATGTTTTCGGATATTCCGGCGCTACTGGAGTACCTATCTTACCGGGTGGACACGTTGTTTCTGCATGTGAGCACCACGGACATTCTGAACACTAGCTCTTCAAGATCACTGGATTCGTTGAGGGAGGCATTGAAACGAATGAGGCAGATGCACCCGAACATCAAGACACTGCATCTTAGCCTACCACTACCTAGCGCACCCAATCGCCGATGGCGGGACTCGAACTGGTGATCAATGAATCGGTTTAATATGGAGGTACAGCGATGCAGCAAAGAGGCCCGCCGTTTCTGCCACTACGGGTTGTTGGGAGCAGGCGTCTATTACTTCGAACATGGTTTCTCAACACTCCCGCTGCGCCACTTCATGGCTGCTGACGGCTTACATGCAAGCTTCGAGGGAGTCGCGCTGCTGGCACAGCACACGAGTGTGCAGCTGCGATGGACGTCGGCGGCATGGAGATCAGCGCTAATCGCTTGCATGGCCAACTCCAGTGCCAAGCCCCCTCAACAACAAGGAGCCGAGTGACACACAGAGCCATCCAGGGCCCCAGCAGTGATGATGTCGCCACTACAACCAGTGAGGCCAGCGATGCCCCACTACCACCAGCGAGGCCAGCGAGCCAGCGAGTCCAACCAGTGAGTCAAAGATCGGCAGCAACTACTTGCACGGCAAACTCCAGTGCCAAACCCACTCAACAACAGGGAGCCGAGGGACACAAAGAGCCATCCATGGTCCCAGCAGTGACGACGTCGCCACTCCCACCAGCGAGGCCTTACAACACCAGGCGGATGAATGCGGCGAAGACCAAGGCGGCGGCTTCCAAATGACACGGGGAAACAAAAGGTACGGGCAGTCTTAAACACGCATGGTCCCATTCATTTCTATCGATTAGGAAAATCGTTGAAGAACGGGTGCAATACTAAAAACATGCGGAACAACAAACCAAATATCTATCTCACCAAATCGCACCTAAGGGCCTCCGCCTAGCCTGCAACCCCTCAATGTCTACACTAAGTAAAGCAGAAAGGGGTAAGTGGGAAAATATATTACTAAAAGCATCCTTGTAACTGACTCGGGTCGTTGCGTACCATAGTGAGCGCAAGGCCACCGAATACAGTGTCGCGGAGGCCACGCACAAATCGGTATCTTATCTCGGAGACCATGAGGCAAGAGAACTGGAAAGATATGAACTGAAAAAAAGAGGCGAAATTTCTGTAGTAAAAAATAGAAAATTCAATCGGGACTGCAGAAGCTCCACTGCTCTGCAACAGGAAAATAGGAATGAGGCCGTACAAGAACACCAGGGACCACCCGTATCACAACCTAACTTTGACGAGAAAAATGGGAACTCGAAACTGCAGTGTGATCCTAATCAAAACAGCCTTACTATCGAATATGACGCTGACACTCCCGTGTCAAGTGATAGCCAAGTGCAGCCGAAAACTTGTGAGAAAAATGTCCTCAATCTGTCCAACACAACGCTCACACCCGCTCAGCTACAACTTTTGTCGAGAGGCCTGACCTTTTGTGCATCATCCGGTAGATTCAATGAATTTGAACTGAACCAAGACCTCGATAACTTTGCGCGTAACCTCCGCCTCCATGAATACTTTCATGATCGCAAGGACTGTACGGACGAGAATAGATTGATTGGTGGTGACAAATCATGGTGTCCAGGTGAGCAGTGGGACAAACACCTCGATATGTATATATCAGCAGCTCAAAACGATATCATCAGAGCGTATGAAAAAAATTGGTCATCTCAAAACAACATATCAAAGTCAGAACAAAGGGCACTCGATGAACTACGAAACAACGCTGAAATTACCATCAAATCGGCTGATAATGGGGGCTGCATAGTAATTCTAAACACATCGGACTACTTAAAAGAAGGGGAACGACAACTATCAGACACAAAATTCTGCAAAGAACTTCCAACGGACCCGACTCCCGAATTTGAAAGCGATATAAACGTAACCCTAAATAATCTCCGCCGGGACGAGAAAATTACCGACAAAATGTTAAAAACAATGTTACCGGTCCGTTCTGTTCCCTGTCGATTCTTTTTGCTCCCCAATATACACAAGGCAGGCAATCCGGGACGTCCGGTAGTATCCAGTAACAGCACATCAACAGAAAATATATCAGAATTCATCAATTTCGTAATAAAAACATCGCCCAAAATTTTCCCTAATACCTAAAGGACACAAACCACTTCATCTGCGAAACGTCATGTATCGACATCCCAGGCGGTAGTTTTTTGGTGAGCATGGACGTCTGCTCACTGTACACCAACATACCCCACCATGACGGTATAGCGGCTATGGTTTCTGAATATGTAAAATCTGACTCATCAACTGGTGTAAGTGGCGAGGTACTGTTTACACTTCTTGGAATTGTACTAAATTATAACCATTTTGAGTTCAATGGCAAGCATTTCCTTCAGGTCAGTGGCACTGCAATGGGCACGAAAATGGCCCGAAACTTTGCGAGCACCTGTATGGCTTCACTTGAAATTCCATTCATTGAGGGACGCACCTTGAAACCTTTCTACTACAGAAGATACTTAGACGATAGTTTTATGATATGGAACCACGATGAGGGAAGTCTTTTCCGCTTCCTAGAGGATTTTAACAAGTGCCACCCGTCAATTAAATTCACGCACAAAATTTTCAAAACTAGCAATAACTTCTTGGACGTCACTGTCACGGTCAAAAATGACCACTCATCAACAAACCTTTACAAAAAGCCTACAGACCGTCAAATGTACCTACATTTCAACAGCAGCTACCCAAAGCATTGCAAAACGGTTATTCCATATTCTCAGGCCTACCGGTACAGAAGAATATGCACCGATATGCGGGAGTTTGACAGACACGCAGAACACCTAAAGCATTCCTCATTGAAGCAAAATTATCCGGAAAACATTATTGATGATGCCATACTACGTGCTCGAAACGTGAACAGGAATGATATTGTCGCGAGAGGAAACGATAGGCCAGAACTCGAAGTGGAGAACTGTTTACTCAGCCACAGCTGCCATTCACTTCTTCGCTCTCGTCTCCTGCCCCCAACACAGTGTGGCATTACTCTCTCCCCAAAGAAAAAAAAGAAGAAACATCGCATGAATACCACGGCTCTGAAAAACAACGAAATGTAGTCAGAAATGTCTGTGTCCTTTGAAAAAGAAAGGACGACATGAAAAATAAAGAAGCAAGAAAGTAATGCACAATTGTCTTGAAGGCTATTGCCACATCACAAAGTTCTTGACTTGCAGTCAACGCGAATAGTACGGCTTCATCCTGGATACGTGAACCACATCCGAGGAGCGTGGTCTGCGAGAACGGTGTGACGTGTCTGCTGGGACAACTTCGTAGTTCACTTCGCCGAGGCGATGAAGAACTCGGTAGGGTCCGAAGTACCGACGTAACAATTTTTCTGAGCGTCCCCGTTGACGTATAGAAGTCCAAACCCTGACTAGGCCACCGTGTTCTTATATTACTGCTCTGTGGTGGGTGTTGTATCGGCGAGCATCTTGATTTTGCCGCGATAAAATGCGAAAGCACGCCAGCTACCGGGCGTCTTTGGCACGCTGAACAAATACATCTGAGTCCGGGGTAATGGTGTCCGGCAGAGTTGGTTGGAGCATGGTGTCAAGCATTGTGGTGACGTCGCGGCCGTAAACCAGACAAAAGGAGAAAATCCGGTGGTTTCCTGCAAAGCCGTATTGTAGGCAAATGTTATATACGGGAGGATTTCATCCCAATTTTTCTGATCCTTGGCGGCATACATCGAAAGCATATCTGCAATCGTTTTGTTAAAGCGTTCGGTTAACCCGTTAGTCTGCGGGTGGTACGCAGTTGCTGTTCGGTGCGTCGTGCCACTCAGCAACAGGATCTGTTGGAGCAACTGTGCCGTAAAAGCAGTACCACGATTTGTGTTGACGACAGCGGGAGCACCATGGCGGAGAACGATGTTCTTGATGAAAAATTCAGCCACCTCGGAAGCAGTTGCTCGCTGGGCGGCTTGTGTTTCGCAGTATCTGGTCAAGTAGTCGGTGGCAACCACAATCCAGCGGTTACCAGCCGTAGACTTGAGAATTGGGCCGAGCAAATCCATCCCGTCCTTTTGAAAAGGTGCGTGAGGGGGTCGCAAAGGCTGAAGCAGGCCGGCTAGTTTCGTCGTTGGAGTTTTGCGGCGCTGACAGGCTGTGCATGTCTTCACGTACTGCCGGACGGTTTTCGTAAGTTTCCACCAGTAGTATTTGTCTTAGATCCGCGCCAGAGTACGCGCGAAGCCAAGATGCCTTGACGATGGCTCGTCGTGACAAGCACGCAAAATATCATCGCGGAGAGCAGCAGGAACGACGAGGAGGTAAACAGTTTCCGTTGAATGAAAGTTGCGCTTGTAGGGGATGCCTTGGCGTAGACAGAAAGATGACAAATCACGCATTAATTGACGAATGGGTTGTGGGCGACGTCCCTCAAGGTATTCGATCAGTGGTTGTAATTCTAAGTCTTCGCGTTGCTGCTCAGCCACGTTTAATGATGCGAGAATAGCAAAGCAGCTGAAGTCTTCATCATTGTCTTCTTCAGTGACCTCGACGGGTGCGCGGGAAAAACAGTCAGCGTCGGTGTGTTTCTGACCAGACTTGTAAACCATCGTTATATCGAATTCTTGTAACCGAAGGCTCCATCTTGCGAGACGACCCGAAGGATCTTTCAGATTCGCTAGCCAGCAGAGAGAGTGGTGGTCACTGACGATTCGGAAGGGGCGCCCGTACAAGTAGGGCCTGAATTTCGTTATGGCCCATACAACTGCCAGACATTCTTTTTCAGTCGTCGAGTAGTTCTTCTCCGCAGATGACTACGTGTGGCTAGCGTAGGCGATGACGCGTTCCACGCCATCTTGATATTGCACGAGAATAGCTCCGAGGCCGAGGTTGCTCGCGTCAGCGCGGACTTCTGTGTCTGCTTCGGTGTCGAAGTGACCTAAGATTGGTGGCGTTTGTAGGCGTTGTTGAAGGTCGCGGAAAGCGCCGGATTGTTTGGGACCCCAGACGAAGGCAACGTCATCCTTGACGAGTTGTTGTAGAGGGTCGGCGATTTTCGAAAAGTTTGGCGCGAAGTGGCGGTAATAAGCACAAAGTCCCAGATAGCGGCGTACATAGTGCTTTGTTTTCGGTATCGGGAACAAAGCAACTGCCATAGCCTTCTCAGGATCGGGGCGAACACCACTGCTGTTGACAATGTGGCCAAGTAATTTCAGTTCCTCATATCCAAAATAACACTTTTCCGGTTTCAGAGAGGTCGGCAGTGCGAATAGCCAGAAGAACTGCTTCAAGCCGCTCAATGTGCTGTTCAAAAGTCGTTGAAAAAACGACTACGTCGTCTAAATACACTAAACAAAAGTACCACTTCACGCCACATAAAACTGTGTCCATCATTCGTTGGAACGTGGCTGGAGCTGAGCACAGGCCAAAAGGGAGAACTTTAAATTCATAGGGACCGTCCGGTGTAATAAACGCTGTTTTTTCTCGGTCCCGTTCATCTACTTCAATCTGCCAATATCCGCTACGGAAATCCATGGAAGAGAAGTAACGGGCGTGTCGCAGGCGATCCAATTGATTGATTGATATGTGGGGTTCAACGTCCCAAAACCACCATATGATTATGAGAGACGCCGTAGTGGAGGGCTCCGCAAATTTCGACCACCTGGGGTTCTTTAACGTGCACCCAAATCTGAGCACACGGGCCTACAACATTTCCGCCTCCATCGGAAACGCAGCCACCGCAGCCGGGATTCGAACCCGCGACCCGCGGATCAGCAGCCGAGTACCTTAGCCACTAGACCACCGCGACGGGGCCCGCAGGCGATCCAAAGAGTCATCAATACGAGGAAGAGGATATACGTCTTTTTTCGTTATCTTGTTCAGTTTGCGGTAGTCGACGCAGAATCGTAATAACCCGTCTTTTTTTAACCAGAACAACTGGTGACGCCCAAGGACTAGTCGATGGTTGAATTACGTCGTCGTCGAGCATTTGTTTCACTTGATGACGGATAGCATCTTGCTCCTTCTGCGACACGTGGTAAGCATGTTGGCGCACGGGTTGCAAGTTGGGCTCAGTGATAATTCTGTGCTTCATTAGATGAGTCTGCCGGACTTTCGAAGTAGTGGCAAAACAGTCACTAATGGATGAGAGGAGACGGAGGAGCTTTGCCTTCTTATGTTCTTCCAACTCTCGATTGACGTTGAGGCGACTAGTCACGTCAGTATCGCAGCTGTTCTCAGTCGAGATCGTCGTGATCAAAGGGAAGGCGTCCAAATCATCCAATGCCTCCAAGTAAGCTATGGTTGTGTGTTTCGCAAAATGCCTGTGTTCGCCATCGAAGTTCGTAACAAAAACCGTAGTCTGGCCATTTCTCAGTTGAACGAGACTTCGAGCAATGGCCACTTCCCGATCAAGAAATAACGTCAGGTTACTTTCGGCGATGCCCGTAATCGACTGCTCCCGTGGACACTCAACAAGCACGAAGATACTACTGCGAGGTGGCAACGTGACGCAATCATCGACTACGCGTAAGGCCACGCCACGATGTTCACTCTCGATGTCGGAATCTGGAGAAACACAGTTAACAAAACTGACGAACAAATCACGCAGAATAATTATCGCTCCATACTCTTGCAGAAAATCCATGCCCAAAAAATGACCGGCCGAGAACAATTGGGCAGTACAAGGAATGATGCTACAAAAGCCGGCACACAAATCTCAAGCCTGGCAGTGCACCTTCCTATAAGGGATACAAGGTGTCGTCCAAAGGTCATTAGTTGAGGGCCGTCCCACGTTGTCAGCACCTTGTGTAGACGGATGGCCAATGAAGCACTCATCACCGAGTAATCAGCTCCCGTGTCGACAAGCTCAGACACCGGATAACAGTCGACGGAAACGGTAATGGCACTGGACGTTCTGTTGGCGGTTTCACAAACAGGCTTTAACGGCACGTCGTAAGGCAGCGGCGGAGGGTATTTGTGGGTTCACGTGACAGCGGCCTCACCTCCGGAGGTCGCCGTTTTCAGTGTCCCCGGCGTGGGATTGCGCCACTGACACCAGGGGACCCAAAAGGGGGTCGGGCGCGGTGAGTTGATGTGGACGGACGGGGTGATGGTGACCGTGACTGTCGTCGCGGCGGGACAGGAGCATGATGACTACCTTCCAAGTAATCCGCAATTTCTTGTGGGCGCTCACCATAGCGTGGACAACGTGCATCTGGGTGGAATCCGCGTAGGCCTATTCGTCGGCAGTAACAGCCGCGGTACATGTGTCCAACTTCGCCACAATGGTAGCACAAAGGACGATTGTCGGGTGCATGCCAGACGGTGGGCTTCCGCGGGCCAGGACGAAAATCGGCCTGAGAAGGCAGGTGATGGGCTGGACTTGGAAAGCGTCTGGGGGTCCCAGTAGGTTGATGAGCAAAATGTGCCGTTGACGGCGTATAGGCGCGTAGGGCATCCGCGTAGGAAAGCGTGGGAGGTTCGACTTGCGATGGTGGTACAGAGTGAACGAACTGCCTGATTTCGTCACTAACGACGTCCGCAAGAGGAGCGCTACTGGGAGGGGACGCTGGATGAAATTTCCGAAGTTCTTCGCGTACAAGTTGTCGTATGAGTTCTGTGAGGACCTCCCTGTTATCACCTCCTAGTACAAGCGAGCACGCAGCGGACATGGCCATCTGACGCTCATACTGCGATACCTGCTGCCGAAGCACGCGCTCCATAATTGTGGCCTCACGTATGAACTCGGACACAGTTGTAGGAGGGTTGCGCACAAGGCCCGCGAAAAGTTGCTCCTTTACGCCTTGCATTAGCAGGCGCACTTTCTTGTCTTCTGGCATGAGGGGGTCAGCCCGTCGAAACAATCGCGACATTTCTTCGACAAACATGGCGACGCTCTCGTTCGGCATTTGAAATCGCGAAGAAAGTGCCTGCTCCGCTCTCTCTTTCCGTTCGGGGTTACTGAACGCCTCGCGAAGCTGCCAATGGAATTCCGGCCAACTTGTGAATGAAGTTTCGTGGTTCTCATACCACACTCTTGCCGCGTCTAAGAGGGAGATATACACGTTCTTCAACTTACGGCGATTGTCCCAGTCGTTGATGGCAGCGACCCGGTCGAAATGGTAAAGCCAGTCTTCGACATCCTCACTGGCATTACCATAGAATGGGTTGGGTGTGCGAGGCTTGTTGATGACACAGGGTACGCTAGCGAGTGGGTCATGCTCGGTTTGGGTTGCGGATGTGGCAAACATTGTCCTCACGGAACTTGCCAAGGGGCCGTACTGTGGTGGTAGTCCTTGAAGGCGGTGGCTGCTTCGATAGATGTCAGCAGACCCTGATGCACTGGCAGTTGTGGCTTCTGGTTCAGGACCAGCAGGCGTAAGACGTTGCAGTACAGTACCCAGCACCTCCACAGTCTGTCACGAGAGGAAACAATAGGCAGGAACTCGAAGTGAAAGACTGTTTACTCAGCCACAGCTGCCATTCACTTCTTCTCTCTCGTCTTCTGCCACCAACACAGCGTGGCAATATAATCAAGGGACCAAACAGAGTATCTAAAACGACTTCCCAAACAAACCTTGTACTAACTTACTCCTCATCAGCGCCACGAATCAACAACATACTTTCCCGCCATTTCAACATAATCAGGCAAAGCAAACGACTAACTTGTATTTTCGCGAAGCCACCACGCGTGGTGCACCGCAGCGATAAAAATCTGAAGGACATTCTTGTCAGAGCAAAAACAAACCCCCCGAAATTCGATCAGGGTGCCATCCCTGCAGAAAAGCTTGATGCAAGGTATGCCCACAGATGGTCACAACACGTGAATCCAAAGCGAACTTCTCGGATTTGAAATTCTGCCTAACTGAAAGCCTTAATTGTGCCTCCAGTAACATAATATACATGCTACATTGCAACATCTGTGGACAAGCATATATCGGCCAAACAGACGCGCCATTTTGGCTGAGGTTCAATAATCACTGGTACCACGCCACTTTACTGCCAAAGCTTCCTTTATCTAGACATCTACGCCTGCCAAACCACATGTAACTTAGAAGTGTGGCAGCTTGGGATAGTTGGTATGGCATAACGATAGTTATAGCGCGAGAACAAAATGACGACACAGGGACAAGAAGGACACGAAATCCTTCTTGTCCTTCTTGTCTCTGTGTCATCGTTTTGTTCTCGCGCTATAACTATCGACATGCCAAACCACAGTTTTGAAAATATCAGCGTAACTCTTTTGCAGTCCGGTTTCTCAAACCGACGCGAGCGCGAACAGCGTGAGAAATATTTTATTTTCAAAGTTATAACATCAGAAGCCGGCATCAATGAGGACTCCGGAAGACTCTCCTGCCTCCGAGAAGTAAGCCAGGAGGAAATCGGTGACAGAGATTGATAGCTGGAGACCACGCTAGTTTTTTCTGACTGACTCGTACGTGTACACTGACCTTTTTTGTTTTTTTTTCACATGCACATACAAAGTCTTTACGTTCGCCTACCATTTGATGACCACTGAAGGGAAAAAGACGAAGATGAAAGGTAAAGAGCCGACCGACCGATTAAGGGGATACCCTTTCCTTACGCACGCCGTCGCGGACCCCTCCCGCCACCACGGCGACAATCTTGGGTGACCCGACACACGTCGAGAACTGACCAGCACGAGGTAAGAACCGGATGTGGGTGTACACCGACATTTGGTTTCGTGTTCAGTGTTCACAGTGGTTATTCTTTTTTTTTCTTTTGTTTCGTCTCTTTTTCTTTCTTTTTTTCTTCCTTTCTTTCTTTTTAAGTTCTCTCTCACTCTCGCAAACATCTTTCAAGGCGAGAGGGACGCGGCAGCAACGACGTTTGGAAGTTCATGTTGGTATAACTCATCCCCTGATGAAGGGAGGACCCCTCCCGAAACTGTTGAGAAATAAATATATTTATCCTTGTTGACAATGCTCCCGCTGTGCCATATCCTATACCTTCACGAAGACTAACTGGCCCATTGAATTATCACTCCCACTAAATATATATATATATATATATATATATATATATATATATATATATATATATATTGTAGGCATCTATTATGCGCTTCATCCTCATCTGAACAGCAGTCAATCATCATCATATGTTCTGGCTGACAATCATCATCTTCTAGGCACGTGCGCTTCTTTGTAGGGTGCGTTGCGCTTGTTCGTTCCCGAGTTCACGACGAATAAACCTCGCTACAACCGAGTCGTCATACGTGGTGGAGGTGGATTGACGTTCCCAGTACCTCTCCTTACAACGCCTACTCGCTGGAGCTCCATTCAGGCCGCCGCTTGGACCCTCAGTCCGCCAACATGTCTCAGAGTGAGTGGGTGGATGCCCTTTCTGCTCCCGTCTCTGCGCCGCAAGCCCCTCCTCTTTACATCGTAAACCACCAGCGTGACCCTCCGATCTTCGCTGGTCTCCGCGGCGAAGATGTGGAGGACTGGCTCGATAACTACGAGCGAGTAAGCGCAACTAATCACTGGGACGACTCTAACAAGCTCCGCCGAGTATCGCTTTATCTCACGGGCGTTGCCAAGACATGGTTCTTGAACCATGAGATCGGCCTCACCGACTGGCCTGCCTTCAAGCCGCAGCTTCGCCAAGTTTTCGGCACGCCAGCCGTTCGATCTGCTCTAGCGAGGAGGGCCCTAGATACTCGCCATCAACATCCCGGCGAGTCATACACATCTTATATCGAGGATGTCCTTGCGCTTTGCCGGCGCGTCAATTCTTCGATGTCCGAGTCGGACAAACTGTGCCACATCCTGAAGGGCATCGGAAGCATTGCCTACAATGCCCTTGTTGCCCAGAATCCTTCTACTGTCACTGACGTCGTCTCTACGTGTCAGCGTCTCGACGAACTTGATTCTGTTCGCCTTCAGTCGGGCAATAGTGAACACCGTACAACAGACCGGGACCTGCGTGACATGATACGGGAGATCATACGAGAAGAACTTCAATCAATGGGCATCTTACAACCTTCTCCATCTGTCCCACAGCCTTCAAGCATGGCACTCCGTGACATCGTCAGGGAGGAACTAACATCATTCACCGGTCCAGCCTACGTACAGCCACCTCCGTCTATCCCTCCAACGTACGCGCAAGTTGCGGCCGCGCCTCCTCGAAACGTAAACTCTACTTCACCGCTGCCATCATTCACGCCGGTTGCTACTGCACCACCAGTCCACTTCCGGCCAATCCCACCCGACCCTCCGTCTGTCCACTTGAGTGCGCTTTCTCCCGGTGCGCCGAACGCCCTCTACTACCCGCCTTGGCGCCCGTCTCGCCCAACATGCTTTTACTGTGGATATAGTGGCCATATATCGCGCTTCTGCCGCAAGCGCCAGCAGGACGAGCGTCGCGGGTACGACATGCGCGAACGGGACTTTTCCAGAGGGGATTCTTACGCTCGGCGTTATTCATCTGGACAGCAGCGGTCTCCATCTCCGCCCGCGTCGACTGAGACGCGGAACACTTACCGTTGAAGCCGACGCCGATCACCTTCGCCCTTCCGTCGCTCCTCCTCTCCTCTTCGCCCAGCCTCGTTTACTACTGTCAACCGGTCGGAAAACTAAATGATGCAGTTTTCGGAGGAGAAACTGCATGTAACAGTAGGACTCATATTCCTCCAGCACGCCCGTTCAACATGGTTTCTGTTACGGTGGAAGGAGTTCTTGTGGATGCTTTGGTGGACACCGGTGCTACAGTTTCTGTGATTATGTATGATTTGTGCAAACGCCTGAAAAAAGTAATGACACCTTATAATAGACCCAATCTAGTCGAAGCCCAGGAGAACGCTACTGCCCTTTTGCTCTTTGTACTGCTCGTGTGTTTATTGATGACATTTTGCATTACATCGAGTTCACTGTGCTTACCCGGTGCTCTCACCAGCTAATTCTAGGGGGGACTTCCTATCTTCTTCTTCAGCCGCTATATGTTGTGGTGAAAGGATTCTGCACCTAACTAATACGGACTCCATGTTCGACGAAGGCGTCGACAAGCCTCTACGCCTGTTCGCTCGCGAAGATCTCGAACTACCGCCACATCAAGAACAAATTGTGACCCTGATCTCTAAAGACATCGACCACGGTGACGTCTTGGTGTCCCCTTCGTCGACTTGCGTCGCAAAAGGCGTAGCCCTTGCATAAGGTGTCGTACGCTTTCACCATGGCTCCGCGCTCGTCATTGCTACGAATGAAACGCCAGAGAAAGTTCTCCTGCCAGAGGGCACTGCAGTAGCCTGTGTTGTGAATGCTGAGCCTATCAGCGTCACGCCACTTAACCCTGGTTCTACCAACGACCGTTCTATGAGTAAGCCTGCCTCATCCTCTCCCTTCACAGCTCTTATCAGTCATGACTTAACAGCTATGCAGGCGCAGCAGTTGCTTGCGTTATTAACGAAACACGCCGATTCTTTCGACACCTGCTCCTCAACGTTGGGCCGAACTACCACTGCAGCGCATCGCATTCAGACGGAGGGAACATCTATTGTACATCGCCGCCCGTACCGCGTGTCTCTCGCTGAGCGAAAAATCATCGAGGAAAACGTCGCTGACATGCTCCAACGAGAAATAATTCGTCCATCAACTAGCCCTTGGTCATCCCCTGTTGTCTTGGTACGAAAAAAAGATGATGGCTCCGTGCGCTTTTGCGTTGATTACCAGGCACTTAACAACATCACACGCAAGGACGTATACCCCATGCCACGCATCGACGACGCCCTTGATTCACTGCAAGGCGCCGAATACTTTTCAAGCCTTGATTTGCGTTCGGGATATTGGCAAATTCCCATGCACGATGACGACAAAGAAAAAACGGCATTTGCAACCCCCGATGGCCTATACGAATTTAACGTGATGCCTTTCGGGCTCTGCAATGCACCCGCGACGTTTGAACGCATGATCGAACAGTCCTGCGTGGTCTGAAATGGAAGACGTGTCTCTGCTACCTTGATTACATTATCATCTTTTTGTCAACGTTTTCTCAGCACCTGAGCCGCTTGGATGACGTCCCAACATGCCTCGCCGGTGCGGGTCTGCAGCTCAACACTAAGAAGTGCCGTTTTGCCACCAAATCTATCAAGGTTCTCGGTCATGTCGTCAGCAAGGATGGTATTCGCCCTGATTCCGGAAAGATCGCTGCCGTCCTTCGATTTCCATGCCCCACAAGACTTAAGGATTTGCGAAGTTTTCTTGGCCTCACATCATAATTTCGTCGCTTCATACGAAATTTCGCTTCAATGGCTGCGCCACTTCACAAACTACTTGCATCTAATGCACCCTTTGTGTGGTCCGAGGAATGTCAGTCGGCGTTTCACCTATTGAAGAAAGCTTTGACGTCAGAGCCTGTACTCTGCCATATTGATGACACCGCCCCAACACTCCTGCATACCGACGCCAGCGGTTGCGGTATAGGTGCTGTTCTCCTCCAACGCGATAACTCTGGACGAGAAAGGGTCATCGCATATGCTAGCCGAGTGCTAACTTCTACCGAAAAAAACTATACCATCACTGAGCAGGAGTGCCTCGCTGTGGTTTGGTCCATACAAAAGTTCCGTCCTTATCTGTACGGCCGTCAATTCACCATCGTAACGGACCACCACGCCTTATGCTGGCTTTCTAGAATGAAGAACTTGTCCGGACGCTTAGGTCATTGGATTTTACGCCTACAGGAGTATCAGTTTGAGATTATTTATAAATCGGGCAAAAAACATCAAGACGCCGACGCTCTTTCTCGCTGCCCATTACCTACGGCGTCGTTCGACACTCCAGCTGCCACCTCCAACGACACCAGTGCAAACGTGACTCCCACTTCTATTGCCTTACTCGCCTCGCTGTACCAACCGCCAGTCGACAATGAAAAACCCTTCAGTTCTCGCCAGCAGGCTGACCCGTATTGTCGGCGCATTATAGACCACCTTTCAGGAGCTATGCGTCCACCCAATGCACGCCTTCGTCGACAACTCGAGCACTTCAAATTTCAGGACGGTGTGCTGTATCGTCACATATATCATCCTGACGGTCAACGCTGGGTACCTGTTCAGCCACGCGCTCTTCAACATCATGTACTTAACGCCTTTCATGACGATTTGACTGCTGGCCACCTAGGCTTTCACAAAACCTACGACCGCATTTGAAGCCGCTTTTATTGGCCTGTGATTTCTACCAGCGTAGCAAAGTACGTGGGTTCCTGCTCTCCATGCCAACTTCGCAAACTTCCGACATCTCTTCCGGCTGGTCAGTTACAGCCAATTACGTGCCCTACAACACCTTTCGAGGTCGTCGGTGTCGATCTTTATGGACCCCTTCCTGTTACTGGTGCTGGAAATAGATGGATAGTCACCGCCGTAGACCATATGACACGCTACGCCGAGACAACTTCAGTAGCTACTGGTTCAGCATCGGAAGTTGCTGATTTCGTCCTTCAGGCCATAATACTACGTCATGGTGCTCCTCGTGTACTTCTAAGTGACGGTGGAAAGGTGTTCTTATCACAGCTTTTAGGTGAAGTTCTTCGCGTTTCTGGTACCACACACAAGATGGCGTCTAGCTACCATCCTCAAACAAACGGTCTGACCGAGAGATTTCATCGAACCCTTGCCGACATGATCGCCGTATACATTCAACCGGATCACAGAAACTGGGATTAACTCCTACCGTTCCTCACTTTCGCCTACAACACCGCTGTTCAACGCACAACCGGCTACTCACCGTTTTATCTCGTTTACGGACGTTCACCTACTTTCTTTATCGATGTTTCCTTCTTCACCAGCAATAGCCCTCCATCACCATCTTCTTGCGAAGAATATATTTCTCGCCTTGCCCAGTGCCGCCAGCGCGCTCGTATGAACACGGAAGCTACGCAACAAGCAAGGAAGGCCGTCTACGACACCTCTCATCGTGTGGTATCATTCCGACCGGGTGACGAGGTGCTGCTATTGACACCAATTCGCACACCTGGTCTCTGCGACAAGTTCCAGCCTCGATTCATCGGCCCATATGTTGTTTTAGAGCAGACATCACCTGTCAACTATCGTGTGACGCCTCTTGTTGTGCCAACTGACCGCCGTTGCCGCAGCGCCGAAATTGTACACGTTTCCCGCATGAAGCTTTTCACATGACGTTCCTCGTCACCTTGACTACCCGCCCGCAGCGGCCAGGCACGCCGCTTCCACGGGGGGGGGGGGGAGGTCAGTGTAGGCATCTATTATGCGCTTCATCCTCATCTGAACAGCAGTCAATCATCATCATATGTTCTGGCTGACAATCATCATCTTCTTGGCACGTGAGCTTTTTTGTCGGGTGCGTTGTGCTTGTTCGTTCCCGAGTTCATGACGAATGAACCTCGCTACAACCGAGTCGTCATAATATATATATATATATATATATATATATATATATATATATATATATATATATATATATATATATATATATATATATATATATATATATATATATATATATATATATATATATAAATATCTTGGATCGGATATATCGGATCCTGCCCACGGCAAGTTATACTTTCCTTGGCATTATTGTCTGTTAGATCTCATTAATATTGTGTAAAAACACAGAAAAACGAGCCCTTAGCTATACACTTTTTTCCTTATTCATTAACGAGGTCTCGTACTGGCAGACTTAGTGCCTTTCGGTTGTATACGATGGACTATTGGTCAGCTGCCCTCTCGTAACAAGTTCGCGTGCTACGTGACGCCAAACAGGCTCAAAAAGAGTGTGCCACACTAGCCGCCATGGGTACTGGTGGCGCTGACGGACACTCCCACGTTTAATTCGCATATAAACCCTATAAAGTAGCTGCGGGGATAGCTGTCATGGTAGCTCAGTGGTAGAGCATCGAACGCGTCATTCTAAGGTCGCAGGCTCGGATCCTGCCCACGGCAAGCTATCTTTTCACCCACTTTTCTTCACATTTACATTACAATTTGGTCTAATATCTTCCCCTATACTTTCCTTGACATCATTGTCTGTTAGATCTTATTATTATTGTGTAAAAACACGGAAAACCGAGGTTTGCTTATTCTTTATATACATATATATATATATATATATATATATATATATATATATATATTCAAAAAACCAAGCACGTAGGAAAAATTGTGTTGTAAAGGACTGACGTTTCGGCCGCGGGACCGGCCTTCGTCGGAGTGATGTGAACATGCGACGGTAACGCAATATAAAAAAGACCGTCGCATGTTCACATCACTACGACGAAGGCCGGTCCCGCGGCCGAAACGTCAGTCCTTTACAAAACAATTTTTCCTACGTGCTTGATTTTTTGAACTTTTACTTCCGGGTTCTATGTTAGCACTTCATTGTTTATATATATATATATATATATATATATATATATATATATATATATATATATATATATATATATATATATATATATGAAAGTAGATGCGCTTTCACATAACAACTGTTATTGTGCCGACGTTTCGACAGGAACCCTGTCTTTTTCAAGGCATAATGCTATTTACACATGTTTTCCGTGCCTTTTTATATCCTGTCGAGACAGGTGGGGAGGGGTCAATTGAGAGAGAGAGAAAAAAAAAGAAAGCAGAAACAGCGAAACCGGAAGACAAACATTAAATAAAATATAGAAAATCTAGGAGAAGAAGCAAGACCCACACGGCGTAATTAGAAAGGGGCAGCATTTCAACAGAGTAGGGCAGAGGTAGATGAGGAATGTCATCATTGTCCGCAATACCTCCCCCGCACCCACACTTCCCCAAGTGGGCAGGGAGCCGCCGTTTTCGTATTTCACCTTTTGGTGTAGTCCGCTGGCGGCTCGTTCCTCTTTGAAGTGTATGACAAGTTAATGGGGAGGGCTTAAGCGCTTTAAGTGCGTGCTGGTGGCGTCGGGAGCAACGAAAAAGCCGGTGAATGAGGCACCGCCATCGATATTCATTATATGCATTGGCTCCTTGTCAGTGAAGGAACAGAATGTGCCTTAAATATTAAAGAAGGAAAAAAACAGGGGGGAGGGGGGAGATTGTACGACATCCGAGACAGTCACCACACAGTTGCGGCTTACTGGGAAGACATGCGCGCATGCACGAAAAAGTTAACGAAACCACCTAGCTGTCAGCTCCTTGTCAGTGAAGGAACAGAATGTGCTTTGCAACTTAAAGAAGAGAAAGAAAAAAAAGAGAGGGAGGGGGGACCGTACGACATCCGGGAACACTTATCTGTGCGTTCCGGTTGTGCTTGATGAGGCAAATCATCTCTATGTTGTCAGATGCATAGGCCAAAAGCTTTGTTAGCGGGTAATATTATTGTCGTAATGAAAGCGGACTGATTAGATAGAAGCGTTTGTGTCTTTTAGCAGTCATAACGCAGACAGAGTGCCTGGGTGTTCATTTATTCTGTATTTTATCGTGTTAAATTTGTAGATAAAATAAGATTCCCGTTGTCCCCGTTCTCCGATTGTTCGAAAGTTGTTTTCTAGTAGTGTAACCCTGATGTCATCAAAGCTGTGGTCTTTTAATGTGCAGTGTTTTGAAAGTGGAAGGCCTGGCAGAGATCGTACATGTGCCCGATGGTTGTTTAATCTAATTCTAAACGGAGTGTCTGTCTGGCCCACGTATTGCTTGTTACATACCCCACAGTCCAGGAGGTATATGACGTTGTCTGAGTCACAGTCTAGTGCACCTCTTATCCTGTGCTTAAAATCCGAGTGGGTGCTTTTCGCCACTGTCGTTGTCTGCATGTGTTTGCATACCCTGCATCTGCTTTTTCCGCAAGGGTGACACCCAATTTGAGGTTTCACACCTATCTTTGAATTTATTAAATGATCCTTTATATTTTTCGGCCTTCTGTATACAACACAAGGAGGAGAAGTGAAAATTTTGGATAGTCGCATGCTCTGTTCCAATATGTTAAAGTGTTTTCTTAGGACCTTGTTTATGTTCGGTGGGTTGCTCGTGAAAGTTAATAGCAAGTTTTTGTTGCGGTGTTGGTCGGCGTTTCTCTGGTGGTTGAGAAGAATCTGGCGGTCCAGATTTTCAGCTTTTTTGATGGCGTCATCGATGATAGCTGGCGGGTATTCTTGATTAAGGAGTACTTCGCGCATATGTGTGCTGTTTTTGTGGGCTGTTTTTGTGGAAGTCCTCGGTGCGGGAGCAGATTCGTCGAAATCTGTGTGCTTGGGAATAGGGAATGCTGGTCTTGCAATGTCGCGGGTGGCAGCATTTGAAGTGCAGGTATTGTTGCCTGTCTGTAGGTTTTCTGTATACGTTAGTTACCAACGCACCATCGTCTACTCGAATGAGTACATCAAGAAAGTTTATTTCAGTGTTAGAGTAGGTGTGTGTAAAATAAATGCTGGGGTGTACCTGGTTGAATGCCTGTGTGAATTTGAGGAGCTCGTTTTCCGAATGTGTCCAAATTATGAATATATCATCTAGGTACCGTTTATAGAGTAATGATTTGATATTACAAGATGAAAGAAAATTGGACTCTATGTGGTGCATGAATATGTTAGCGTAGTTTGGGGCCATTCTTGTACCCATTGCCGTACCGCTGATTTGAAGATAGTACTGGTTGTTAAATTCAAAGCTGTTCAAATCGAGTACAAGTCTTGTGAAGATTTCAATTACTTTTTTGCTTGGATAAGCGACAGAGTTGTGTGCGCCATACGATTCAACAAGTGCCCTTACACCATCCTCATGTGGGATATTTGTGTAGAGTGAGCTAACATCCAATGTTACGAGAAATGCACCGTCCGGAATTTTCACGTCTGCTATTTCCCGAAGGAAGTGGTTTGTGACACGTCGGGAACTGGCTGTCGTCCTGCGAAAAAGTCAGTGGACCAAACAGGTGGGATGACGCTGCTAAGTTAGGCACCATCAACTTTTATTTTGCTAATGTGGCGAAGCTGTGGTATGTAAATCATGAATCCGAGTTCGAAACTGGGCCGATTTCAAGCAGACAATATCCTCTGTTTTCGGTCGCCCTGCCATGTGGAAGTTGCACGCCGAGCAACGCCTGCGTACATGGGCGCAAGAACCAGGCGCAATGTTCACCGCCTATATCGAGGACATACTCGATCTCTGCAGGCGCGTCGATGCCGCAATGAGCGAAAGTGCGAAAATACAGCACATAATGAGGGGTGTCGATGACTATGTCTTTCAAATGCTCCTTGCGAAGTCTCCTGGCACGGTGTCCGAAGTGGTAACTCTGTGCCAGAACTACGATGAATTGCGACGGCAACGACCTCTCACCCGTCGTCCATCACATTATAACCAACCACTCGATGCACTGGACGTTGTGCCTGACCACTCCCGCCTTTTAGCACAAATGAAAAACTTTGTGCGTGAGGAGGTCACGCGTCAGCTTTCCCTCCTGCCGTTTTCTCGGCGCGCAGAGTTCCCGCAGCAGCAGCAGCAAGTGCGACCACCGACCCCGTTGGCTTCCATACTTCGACATGCGCTTCAGCACCAGATTGCCGAGGCTATGATGGTGCCCTTTCAGCAGCACATTGTCACCGCACCTCTTGCTTACGCTGACGCAGTAAAGAGGCAGCAGGTACACCAGCCCTCGCCGTTCAATGGACTGCCGCATGTCCCTGTTCCTACTCAGTCTTCCATTGCATGAGCTCCTCCCCTCTGTATACTACAGCCTCAACTGAGCCGTGCGCCATGTGGGTGGTCACCTCACGGCAAATGCCTGGCGAATGCGCGATAACCGGCCGATTTGATTTCCATGAAGCGGCCCTGGCCATATCAGCTGATAGCGCCGTCGTCGTGCGTCCGGCTACATAGACGCTCAATCGCAGAGCAACTACATGGACAGAACATCTTCTGATTACGATAGTTCGGACCCTCAGTCAAGCACGTCTCCGCGTGACTACCCGGCAACCTTGTCTCGTCATCGCTCACCTTCACCCCATCGTCTCTCCTTGTCACCTATGCGTCGACGACCATCCCCTCAAATTGAGGGAAACCAGCCGTCTCAGTTCAGGAGGCAAGAACTACGCTATCGAAACGCCAGAGTCCTCAAACTTGGCCATCAAATATTGTTGAAGTTTTTGTAGATGGCACCCATGCTTACGCTCTTGTAGACACCAGTGCCACCGTGTCCATTATAGACGTTGAACTTTGCCGCAAGCTACGAAAAGTGACCACGCCAATTGATAAGATGCGCTTGCGTGCAGCGAATGGAGAACCTGTTTGGCCTATAGCCGCCTGCACTGCCCGACTCACCATGCACCGCGGAGGACCACTACATTGAGTTTATCGTCCTTTATTCCGGCTCTCGTGATATCATACTCAGCTGGAATTTCCTATCGCGTAATCACGCCGTTATAATTGTGCCTGACCTGAACTTGAACTGCTCCCGTTGTTCGACCAGCTCTACGTTTACACGCACCAAGCCCCACACAAGCTAGTTGTCATAGAAGACACCGGCATTCAACCGACAGCAGCTGTTTTGCTCCCTGTGTTCTCTGACGGCATGTGTGATGACGTCGCACTCTTTGAGCTATCAAGCCTCTTTCTAAGTCAAAAAACCACTTCTTGTCCTTTATTCAGCCCTCTCAATTTTAAATGGAGCCAGTGCTCTCTGCTTTACCAATCCCTTTCCGTATACCATCAAACTGTTTAAAGACAAATCTCTTGAAAGTGTACAGCAACAACCACTGATAAGTGACAAATTTTTACCGTAGAGCAAGAATCATCCTGAAGGGACCTCGCCGCCGTCGGTGCCCTTAATCACTCTGATGTAGGGACTTCCAAAGTATTCGATTCGTCTATCACAGACAGACTGTCGCCATCTGAACAATCTGATCTCCTCCGACTGTTGTAACAGTTCCGAGAATCTTTCGATGTTGTTCCACATGCACTTCGTCGCACTACTAACACGCTTCATTACATCAATACCGGCTCCCATGCGCCACTTCGGCAACGACCATACCATGTTTTCGCGGCAGAACGCCAGGTCATTACCGATCAGGTGGATGATATGCTGCTACGTGGCGTCATTCAACCTTCACAAAGTCTATGGGCATCATCTGTAGTGCTCGTTAAAGAAAGGATGATTCCATTCGCGTCTGCGTGGATTACCGGCGCCTAAATAAGATCACACGAAATGACGTGTACCCTTTATCCAGGAGTGACGATGCCCTTGATATTTTACAAGGCGCCAAGCTTTTCTATCGTTATATTCGCGTTCAGAGTTCTGGCAGGTGCCCCTTGCAGATGATGATCGACCGAAAACAGCCTTCGTGACACCCGACGGTGTATATGAGTTTAATGTTACGCCCTTCAGCCCCTGCAATGCGTCTGCCACCTTCGAGCACATGATGGACTCGGTTCTTCGAGGTTTGAAGTGGCAAATATGCCTCTGCTATCTCAATGATATTGTCGTCTTTGCACCAGACTTTTCAACACATCTCGAGCACCTGAAACACGCCATCACGTGCCTGAAGAACTCTTACCTCCCGCACAACCTCAAAAAGTGCCACTTCGCGGCACGGCAACTTATGACTCTCGGTTACGTCGTGTAAAAAGACGGTATACTTCCCGATCCGCTAAGTTACGTGCTGTCGCTGACTTCCCCAAACAAACGACTGTGAAGCAGTTACGGAGCTTCTTAGGGTTATGCTCATACTTTCGCCGGTTCGTGCGCAACCTCGCTTCTATTATTCCGCCTTTGACCGAACTTCTAGGCAGCGCCACTGATATTTCGTCATGGTCTTCGGAGTGTGATAAAGCCTTCTCTACTCTTCGTCGTTTCCTCACTTTGCCACCAATATTGCATCACTTCGATCCCATGGCGGCAACTGAGGTCCACACCGACACCAGCGCTGTCGGCCTCGGTGAGGTTCTCGCGCAACGCAAGCCTGGATTCGCCGAGTATGTCGTTGCATACGCCAGCATAACGCTCACCAAGGCTGAATAGAACTACAGCGTCACCGAGAAGGAATTCTTGGCAATCGTTTGGGTGCTTCTTAAGTTCCGCCCATACCTTTATGGCCGTACTTTTGATGTAGTAACGGACCACCATGCATTATGATGCCTGTCTTCGCTCAGGGATTCATCTAATCGTCTTGCCCGTTGGTCTCTTCGGCTTCAAGAATATGACATTCACGTTGTGTACCATTCCGGCAGCAAGCATACTGATGCTGATGCACTGTCGTGGTTCCCACTATCCCTTAACGTTGCATCGATTCCCTCAGACCACACTTCAGTATTCAGGATGGCCGTTTGTACCGGCGCAACTATTCAGCAGGTGATAAGAAATGGTGACTTGTCGAACCCCGAACGCTGCACTCTACAATCTGCCACCTTCATTCGTTTCATCGTTTCATTCCAACCCGCAACGTGCTCACGCCGGTGTTTTCAAAACCTACGAGCGCCTACAAAAAAGTTATTACTGGCGTGGATTGTTTACCTTCGCCCGCCAGATCACTCGCGACTGCCACGAATGTCAGCGGCGGGAAAACCCGCCACATCCTGCAACAGGTTCATTGCAACCACTTCCATGCCCAGACCACCCATTTGACGCGCGTTGGAATTCACCTGTACGGAACACTACCATTGACAACGGCAGGCAACTGATGGGCTATCGTCGTTGTGGACCACATTACACTGTACGCTGAAACTGCTGCTCTTCCCACAGCAACAGCACAACACGTCGAATCTTTCCCTCCTCAATTGTTTTGTGCTTCGTCATGGAGCTCCTCGAGAGCTCCTCAGTGACCGTGGTCGTGGTATTCTTCCCGGAAGTAATACAAGCACTTCTTCAACAAACAGTACCATATTGTACCACGGAAGGCCACACACAGCCTACCACCCACAGACGAACGGTTTGACCGAGTGATTTGATCGTACTCTGGGGGACATACTCGCGACGCATGTCACTTCTGATCAAACAAACTGAGACCTCATTCTTCCACTTGTGACATGCATAAAACACCGCTACGCAAGTCACTACCGGGTTTCTCCCCATTTTTTCTCCTGTATGGTCACCGCCCATTGCACGGCATCGACACTTTGCTGTCGTACACGCCAGATCCGTCTGAATGCGCACCTGTCTTGGAAGGCGCTCGTTACGCAGAAGAGTGTCGCAAGCTGGCAAAGCGGCTTAATTAAGCAGACCAACAGCGCCAGAAGGAGACCCGCGACGACGACCATCGTTCTACACCCATGTTCCTTCCTGGAGCACTTGTATGGCGGCATGTACCTCCCTGTGCTCCTGGTTTATTGTCTAAGCTACTCTCCAATCATCATGGCCCTTACCGCGTGGTCGAGCGTACATCACATGTGAACTATGCCATTGAACCTCCCACGCCACTGAGCAACCGTCGTCGGCGTGGGCGTGATATCGTTCACGTAGACCGTCTCAAGCCCTACTTCGACCCACTTGCCCCCCCTGCTAGATTACCAGAATAGCTTAACCTTTTTCGCCGTGGATAATTATGATGAAGAAGAAAGACATTGATACCGTCGGCTTAGCTATCATCACCAAGAGAAGAAGGCACAAGATTAGCAATCGAGCACACTCATCTTGGTCCGTTTGCGTTCCTTTTGCAGCTACCACCCGGTTGCACGACTCGTTCAGTAAACCCAATATGTACACAATTCTGGACTATCTCCTGAAGGGAACCCTGATGAGATGAGAAGCAGCAGTGGTGGCGCGAGGCGCTGACCCTGTTGAAACGGGTGTCGACGCGAGCTGGAAGAACGGTTTTAAGTGAGCGGATTTCGTGGTAGCACTTACTCGCGTTTGTTTGAAACGCAAGATATGGGAGGCAGGTTGAGTTTCGTGTAAGCCTCAATCGCAGATAAATGAGTTGAAAGAGAAGACATATTTAGTCACGCGTCCCGCAGCAGCCGTACAGACGCAGCCTGCTAGCCATTTGCATTGGCAGGCCGCCTTCGTACGGCTGCTGCATACGCACAACTAAATCTTTCCAGTGTTCCCACTCGACGTACGGTCGAGCGTTGTGGGAGGTGGAGATTGGGAAAGATGGAAGTGCGCTGCGAGCTGGCTGAGGATCTGGCTGCTACGGTTTGAAAGAGAGAGTGACGTCAATGCACAGCTGCGGCTTTATCTATTTGGCACCGCTCCAACACCTGCGGCGAGGGGTGCGTGCGGAACTAT
>WOVY01007824.1:0-10889 GCA_013436015.1 Rhipicephalus annulatus | reverse complement strand
AAACCCCACATATCAATCAATAAATCTGTTTCACAGTATAACCTAACATGCAATAACACACGAACACTACTTTTGTTAGTAGTCGGTCTCAATCTACGATTGACCTTACTTTCTACAGTCGTAATTAACCTCACTCTACATGGTTCTACCCTAAGCTTGGGTACAAGTAGTGACCACTTGCCTATATATTTGAGATTGTATGTCTGGTGACCTCGGTAATCAGCCACTCAATAACTCACATAAATTTAGTACATTTGAAAAATCATCTACGGGCCACCTGGTCACACCGAATATTTGAAAGTGAAGAGCAAACGGCCTGAATTTAGTAACGTGATAAAATGAATGGGTAAATAAATCGAAATTCAACGTAAACTTAAAGGGAACTATCAAAGGTCCTTATAATCCTTAATGGAATTCAACTTGTGCACGTGATTACGACTGAGAAGAGCTGCGTGGCGTAAACTACTTTACAACGAATGCCCTAGAAGTTGAAGTGACTACAAATAACGGTGCCATTTTTAAGAGAACAGTTGCCGCTGCGAAAGACAGCTATGACAGTCAGCGTCTGAGTTTCTGTCAAAATCTAGCAACAGGAAATTCTCTTTAATTTCCTCAGAACCAAAAAACTTATACCTTCATCCAAAAATTGAATCATGATTTCTACTCCAAGTGAAACTGTCTAGTTTTCTCGAAGATATTGCAAAAGACTTGAAAGTCGCTTTATGTTGTGCCTTCTCAAACCATTCGCAATCTTCCGAGAAAAGTGACAGTTTTTGAGGAGATCACTGCATTGGAGTTAGAACAAGTAGTAAGAAACTTGCCCAATACTGCGCCAGGTCCTGACGGCATAACTAATTCGACATAAAAATCATCCATAAGGTTTTACCCCCGAGAACTCCTGACATTGGTTAACCACTCTATTAGAAACTCATCGATTCCACCTGAGTGGAGAATCGCTAAGATAATTCCTTTATTAAAAAAACAAGGTGCTGGGTTTACGATAGATAAAATCAGGGCTATAGCACTTACATCTAATCTGGTAAAACTAATTGAAAGGATCTTACGCATTAGGATAGATAATTGGTTGAATGAAAAACATGGTCTTGAGCCCATGCCAAATTGGCTTCAGGCGTGGTTGCTCAATTTGGTGTGCCATGTCGATTTAGAAAGTAGAATACAGCTTGCCCGTTATAAGAAACAATATGCCGCCTTAGTAACCCTAGAACCACAAAAGCTTTATGACAGCGTGGAACATTCGAAAACTAATAAATTCACTTAAAAATGAGAGGTCTACCACAATACTTTGTAGCATGAGTGATTCCTTCTTAAACGACAGGGAATTTTACTGTTTTTTAATCTGGTTTGTCGTCTCTAAGGCAGAAACAAACTAGAGGTCTCCCACAAGGATCAGTGTTATCGCCACTGTTATTTGATATTTTACTATGCAGATATATTCCTGTACAGGTGGACGTGCAAGTGTATGTATATGCCGACATATCACGTTTTTTTTTGCTACAGCTGCAGGTATACATTCAGTTTAATCTAAGTCTGCCGACATATATGAAAGCTCTACATACGTGGTTAGAAACAATAATTTATCACTGATAGTAAAAAAAATGCGATGGTAGTTTTTTCTTTGAGTGTTGCAGTCTATATCGCTTTGCATTACCGGCAAGACGTTAAACGCTGGTAGAATTCGTTAAGTATTTAGGGATCACTTATACTGAAAAACCTAATTGGTGTCCACATATAGAAAACATGGCTGCCAAAGGAAATCGTGTGCTGAGGATGCTCCGTAGACTCAGCAGCAAACGTGCAGGTTTAGCCCGTGCGTGATGTTCTCATCATGATTTACTGCATGTAATTCACCGATATTAGAGTTCGGCTGCGTCTTGTTTTCTGGTGCACCTGCATACAAACTACGACCACTGGTTCTTTTAGAACGCGAATCGTTACGATTATGTTTTGGACTTCCCAAATTTGTATCAAATACTATTTTGTACAAAGAAGCACGCCTGCCTTCTCTTCGTACTCGGGTTAACATCCTAACCGTGCGTACATTTCTAAAAATCTATGCATCGCCATTGAGGAGATCTCAATATGTTTTTCTTGAATATCCGATGGAATTTTCGGCCATCAGTGGCCAAGATTACGTTTTCCCCAAGCATTTTCGTTTCGCACAGACACAATTGGAAACATTACAAGTGCAGCTCCGTGAGATATTGATTATACAACTGTACAAACAAGTCGAATAGATTTTGATGACATATTTCCGAGGAATTGCAAACTGTTACCCAGTAGATACTTAAATTGCATTTTGGAGGACCATTTATCTAGATTAGAAACGGCTGCACTGATAGCAACTGATGCTTCAGTTTGTGAAGAAAAGGCAGGGGTGGAATTGCATCATTATATTTATATTGGTCTTTTTCACTTCAATTACCGGACTTTACTCCTATTTATCATGCGGAATTACTTGCCGTTATATTAGCTCTACGGATATTACCCCTATCACTATCAGAAGCCGTAATTCTGACAGACAGCTTCCGTCTGTTCCTCTTTAACTGGATCAATATTTTCAAATTCTTTAGAAATATTTCATTCCCTCATTCCAAGACATATACGTATATTCGCTTGGTATGGGTACCTGGACACAAATGTATTCCTATAAATGAACAAGCGGATGCACTCGCACTTTTATCATGGACACGGCGGCACTCACGGAATGCAACCACCTAACAACTCCGCTCGTCTTCATCCTACAGCTCGTTCTCGGACTGCTGCTCCACGTCGGTCCGAGTTCTGGGCCACCAGTAAGGATCGGAGCTACCATCGGCGTCCAACACCACCACGTGTCTGCGCACAAGATTCCTTGCCGGTCAAGCTACGGGATTCCGTGCTGGGTCGCTCGTCGTCTACCTGCGTGGATGCGGGGTGCATAACATATGCGCATTGCCTGCGCACAGCGCCACCACTCAACCCAGCTATGAAAGCCCATCTCACGAGGGACGGCACCATTGGGCACAGTGGCACTCACGGAATGCAACCACCTAACAATCCACTCGTCTTCATCCTACAAGTGAGAAGGCGATATGGAAAGTGTATCCGTTCAAACGACCCTTTCTTGCTTGTGCTGACGTGCCCATGGCTATGTGCTGTTGTGATTGACCATGCTGTACCGACTCTTAAACTTTACTGCTAGGCGGAGACATTGAGACGAACCCAGGCCCTGACATCAGCCAGCAATTAAAAGAAATCGCGGCAGATATCAAAGAGATAAAGGAAAGCCGCCTACATAAAATCGACAAGAAACTAGACTCGCTCGCGAGGCTAGAAGAAAAAGTGGATTCATGTCAAGAACAAATAGCAAATATGAAAATGGTAATACAATCTATGCAAGAAAAAATTGACAATCTAGAGAATCGCAACAGGCGAGCTAACCTGATAATATATGGCTTTCCCGAGGTAGAAGGCGAGACTCCCTTGACACTTGAATGTGAAGTAAACAAAAACATAATTGAAGACACCCTAGAATTAAAACCTGCAGCAATTGAACGCATACATCGCATCGGTAGAGCCCAACCAAACAAAACTAGGCCCGCAATTCTCAAGCTGCTAGACTCAATAGAGAAATTTTCAATATTAAAACGGGGACATAAACTTCCTGGCACAAGCCTATCTATCGGAGAAGACTTTTCGAAACGAGTACGTGAAATTCGGAGAAAACTTTGGAACAGTGCGAAGGCAAATCGAGAAAATAACGAAAAGGTTTCTTTAGTTTTTGACAAGCTGTATATTAATAATCATGCCTATGTTTGGAGCAACAAAAAAGATGACAAGGTTCCGCTTAAGAAAAAAATTGCCCGCAGCTTCCCTCGGGGGAACACTGAGGAGGATGCGGAGCATATAATTGGTTAACGGGGTGTTAAAGTGCGACTTACTTGGGTCGATGGCTAAATTGGTTAACGTGGTTGTGAAATGGGGTGTTAAATTGCGACTTACTTGGGTCGATGGCTAAATTGGTTAACGTGGTTGTAGGAGGGGGTGTTAAATGAGTGAACACGTACACACGTATGCGAAAGGACGGCGCTGGTCGAAGGGACGTCGATCATTGTGTTTGTGGATTCGTTGGAATTCATTTCACCGCGACCTTGGACGTCGACGCGCCGTACAAACCAACCGACGAGCGGCAACTGAGCGAGCGAGCGCCGACCTTGAGTATATATACAGCGCGACGGCGCATGCACTGTCAGCTGTTGAATGTTCTCGAAGGAGAAGCGCGCGCGCGGCACAGATGGCGACGGCGCGACGGCGCATGCGCTGTCAGCTGTCGAATGTTCTCGAAGGAGAAGCGCGCGCGGCACAGATGGTGGGCGACGGCGCGACGGCGCATGCGCGCGCGTCAGCGGTCGAATGTTCGAGAAGCGGTGCGGACGGCGCGGACGGCGCGGACGGCGCACTACAAGGCGCGAGTATAAGATGCTTCCGCATCTAAAAAACACGCGGAAGCTGCCTCAGAAACAGCCCGCGTAACGAGAACGACGAACGTGCCGGTGACCAAACAAAAAAGGGAGCCACTACTCGTCGTGCTGCAAAATAGGCGAACTAACACTTCACACAGTGAATGCTAGAAGCGTAATAAGCCGGAACCTCTTGAAAATTTGATCATCGATTATGAGCCTCACTTAGCAGCCGTCACAGAAACGTGGCTCACGCCTGATGTTTTAGGTCACGAATTTACACCACCCAACTATTCCGTGATCCGAAAAGATCGCCCCACACGTGGTGGTGGGGTGGCAATATTGATAAGAAAAGGCCTCTTTTTCGTGGCCCTTCCAGAGGTACAAAATGCTGAAGCGGTATTTGTAAACTACTTTGTGACGGTACCAGCATATTGTTAGGTTGTGTTTATCGAAGCCCAAACTCGGGTGACGATTCTATCAGTGCAATTCATGATTACATGCAACGTCATGCTTACGGTTCACGTGTTGTACTCATGGGTGATTTTAATCTTCCAGACATTAACTGGGATAGTATGTGCTATACGTCATCAGCTTCGGATGTGTTATTTGACCTCATGCTAACCTTCAGTCTTCATCAGGTCGTTTCGCAGCCTGCTCGCTCGCAGGGAGGAACTGAGAACATACTTGATCTAATGTTTTTCAGCGACCATTTCGACATAAACCGCATAAGAATTGATGTAACCCGCAGAATATCTGACCACGACGTACCAGTGTGCGTAGTTCCTCTTGGTGGCACCATGACCACTAATTCTTCTGTATCCGTTTGTAACAAACTTCGAAAACGCTGATGACGATAGCATACTAACTGATCTCGTTCATGAATTTCTGTATTTCTCAGAAATGGGGTTGAATACATCAGTAGATGTCGATTCCCTTTGGCTTAACTTCAAATCTGTCGTACGTTTTTGTATCGCTCACCACATACCTACAAAAGTCAAACGCCCGCCAAAAAATAATCCATGGATCACGCGCGAAGTTATTCAGGCGAAGCGACGTTTGAAAAGGTTACGTAGAGCAATAAAAACAAAAGGCGGGAGAGAATCCAGAACTCGAAAGCTACCGGATGCCATCGCGCAATTTAAGCACAAAGCTAAACTTGCTAAACAACGCTATTTGACGAGACACTACCTACGTTCCTTCTAAATAAGCCCTGCAGGTTCTGGAATCACTTTCGCGCCACTAAAACAGCAGAATCGCATCTCCTTCCAGAAGAAAAAAAAAACTGTTTAAGGCCAACGCATATAACAATTTTTTTCGATCGGTGTTTACCGTTGATGATAACGTTATTCCGCCAATAGAACAGCAACATCGTACCAAAGTCGACCAACTAGACATCGCTGATGCTGGGATTTTCAACCTGCTCCTTAAGCTCGACAACAAAAAAAGTAGTGGACCATACGATATACCGAACAGATTCCTGAAAAGATATGCAGAATGGTGTAGCAAATATCTTGGTCCCATTTTTCGAAATCAATCACGACTTCACAACTACCTCACGATTGGAAGATTGCAAAGGTTATACCGATCCATAAAGGAGGAGACGCAGCAAAATTTTCAAATTTCAGACCTATTTCATTGACCATCATGTAAACTACTCGAACACATAATCTTAAAACACGTGACAGTATTTCTAGAGCACATAAATTTTTTTCTCCCCTAACCATCATGGTTTCCGAACTGGTTTATCGACGGTAACTCAACTTACTGAACTAGTTCATGACCTTGCCATTACAGTTAATAATGGTGATCAAACTGACTTAATTCTACTTGACCTATCTAAAGCTTTTGACTGTGTATGCAACAGCAAACTAATAGCTAAAGTAGAAAATGTTTTCGGAATAGGAGAACTTTCCGCTTGGATAAAAGCTTTCTTATTTAACAGGTCACAATTTGTACTCTATGAACAGATGTCTTCTAACACAGTAGCACTAACATCCGGCGTTCCCCAAGGCTCGGTACTTGGGCCATTGCTTTCCTTGCTCTATATTGTCGCGGTGCAGCGCGAACCAAAGGCAGATAAACGTATAAACGTTCACACAGCGACTCTCAGCAGCCGAACAGCAAGATCGCCTTCTTTATCTACAATCAGCCAGAGCTCCACTACCTGGTGTCCGCCAAATCCCCTTATTGTTGTTTTGGTCCACCAGTACACACGCGTCATTTGCCCCCCCCCCCCCCCCCCTCTTAATGAGCATCGCCCCGATGCTAAACCAGTAGTGCAGTTTTTTTTATGTTCTTTAAGAAGTGTCTTGCGCAGTCACTACCTTTCATAAGGCTTCATGCGCACAACGTGAACTAGTTCAGGACGGTGCTGGCGAAGCCTCGTACTATATGAACTGTCGGGGACGACCTCGTACGTAACATCACTCAGTCGTCGCAGTACTAGATATGGGCCAAAGTATCTCCTTAGGAGCTTTTCAGAGAGTCCTCGTTTCCGTATGGGCGTCCAAACCCATACTCTGTCGCCGGTCTGGTAAACGACTGTTCTGCGGCGAGAATTGTAGAGGCTCGCGTCGTACTCTTGTTGTTGCTGGATTCGCAGGCGTGCTAGTTGCCTTGCTTCTTCCGCTCGTTCTGTAAACATCTCGGCGTCTGGTTCGATGTCGTCGCATTCGTACGCTAGCATCGCATCTAACATGGTTCGTACTTCCCTTCCGTGAATTAGGCTGAACGGGGTCATCTGGGTTGTTTCTTGCTTGGCAGTGTTGTATGCAAACGTGATATATGGCAAGATTTCGTCCCAGTTTTTGTGTTCGACGTCTACGTACATTGAAAGCATGTCTTCAATTGTTTTGTTGAGACGCTCTGTAAGCCCGTTCGTTTGCGGGTGTAGGCGGTGGTCTTGCGATGGGTTGTTCCACTCAGCATGAGGACTTGTTCCAAAAGAGCTGCCGTAAATGCGGTTCCCCTGTCTGTGATTACGACGCTTGGTGCACCATGCCGCAGGACAACGTTTTCGATAAAAAATTGTGCCACCTCCGCTGCTGTACCTCTCTGGATAGCCTTTGTTTCAGCATAACGGGTAAGGTAATCAGTCGCGACAATAACCCAGTGGTTCCCAGCAGTAGAAGTAGGAAGTGGGCCCAAAATATCCATGCCAATCTGGTCGAATGGTGTTCTTGGGACCTGCACGGGCTGCAGGAGGCCAGCTGGTTTAGTCGGTGGTGACTTACGTCGCTGGCAGTCGAGGCAAGTACGAACATGGTGTTTTACGGCAACGGTCAGTCTTGGCCAGAAGTAGCGCTGCCGTACTCTGGCCAACGTTCTTGTGTAACCTAAGTGGCCTGAAGTCACCTCGTTGTGGCATGCTTCGAGTACTTCGGAGCGAAGGGCTGCTGGGATGACGAGCAAATACGCAGATCCTGTCGAAGAGAAGTTCTTTTGTATAGTACTTCCGCTCCGTAAGCAAAATGATGACAGCGCTCTTACGAAAACAGTTGGTGCCTTCTGAGATCTCCCCTCCAGGTAATTAATTAGGGCAAGTAACTCAGGGTCGCCACGTTGTTGCTGTGTAATAGCGGTTGAGTCAAGCACACCGAGAAATGCTGTTTCCTCCTCATCGGATAGAGTTGCCGATTCAATGGGTGAGCGGGATAGACAGTCGGCGTCCATGTGGCGCTTTCCTGACTTGTGTACGACAGTCATGTCGTACTCCTGCAGCCTGAGACTCCAACGCGCTAATCTCCCGGTAGGATCTTTAAGATTTGTCAACCAACACAGTGAGTGGTGGTCGCTGATGACTTTGAAAGGGCGGCCGTATAAATACGGGCGAAATTTCGTGACCGCCCATACCATGGCGAGGCATTCCTTCTCAGTCGTGGAGTAATTAGTCTCAGCGCGTGTTAGTGTTCGGCTTGCATAGGCGATTACTCTTTCTGTGCCCTCTTGCAGCTGCACAAGCACAGCTCCCAAACCAATATTGCTAGCATCCGTGTGTAGCATCGTTGGGGCTTTCTCATCAAAGTGGGCAAGCACTGGAGGCGTCTGTAGTCGCTGGCGGAGATTCTTAAAAGCAGCTTCCTCTTCGTTGCTCCATTGGAAAACAACGTCTTCTCTCGTGAGGCGGGTCAACGGTGATGCGATGCGTGCGAAGTCCGCGATGAATCGCCTATAATACGCACATAGTCCGAGGAATCGTCGGACAGCCTTCTTATCAGTCGGCAATGGGAACTGTGCAACAGCTGCGATCTTTTCAGGATCAGGACGAACGCCTGCGTGACTGACAACGTGGCTAAGAAATTGCAGCTCTTCATAGCAAAAGTGGCATTTTTCAGGCTTCAACGTCAAGCCCGCAGGCCGTATGGCTTGTAAAACTGCCTCAAGTCTTTTAAGATGCTGGTCAAATGTTGCGGCGAAAAACTACGACATCATCAAGGTAGACCAAGCAGGTTTTCCACTTTAACCCAGAAAGTACGGTATCCATAAGTCTTTGAAAGGTAGCAGGCGCTGAACATAAACCAAAGGGCAAGACTTTAAATTCATATAAGCCATCTGGTGTCACAAAGCAGTCTTCTCGCGGTCTCTTGGGTCTACCTCGATTTGCCAATACCCACTCCTTAAGTCCATCGATGAAAAGTAACGAGCATGTCGAAGTTTGTCGAGAGAGTCATCTATACGAGGAAGTGGATACACATCTCTCTTTGTCACCTGATTGAGTTTTCGGTAATCTACACAGAAGCGCAGGCTGCCATCTTTTTTTTTAACGAGGACTACAGGTGACGCCCAGGGGCTTTTTGAGGGCTGAATGACGTCATCTTCTAGCATTTTGTCGACTTGCTCTTGTATCACTTCGCGTTCTTTTGCAGCCACGCGATAGGGGTTTTGGTGAATTGGTCTTGCCATGTCCTCGGTAATTATCCGATGCTTGGTTAGAGGCGTGCGGCCAACTCTTGATGTTGTCGAAAAGCAGTCTTTGAATTCGGCCAGTAGCTCAAGAAGCCTCTTTCGCTCGTTGTTAGGCAAAGTAGTGCTAACGTCAAGAACTGGTGTCGAATCAAGTTTTGGTGCCTCGTCGACTACTGCCAAGCAGCCTTTTGCGTCTGTGATATCGTCGAAGTAAGCGACGGCCATGCCTTTTGGAAGGTGCCGGCACTCATCACTAAAATTTGTCAGAAGCAAGTCCGTGCGTCCAGCGGCGACACTGACGATACCTCTTGCGACGGAAATGCCGTGTGTGAAGAGGAGCGAGGTTATTCGGTCTGCTACTCCTTCGCCGTCAAACTGGACAGCGGCTGCCACAGAAGAACAAGCGTGCATGACCGTGGAGGGAGAACCACATCGTCATCAGTTAGACGCAATTGATTCGGTTGCGCCTGTGTATAATCAGGTGCGCCCCGAACTGTTGCGGAATGTAATCAAACTGTCTGGGATATTGATGACGGCGCCGTACTCTTGTAAGAAGTCCATACCAATAATTAGATCCTTGCAGCATGCGGCGAGAACGACGAACGACGCAACGAAAGAAGAACCTCCTATGTCAATTCTCGCTGTGCATCTTCCAGAGGGCATCAATAACTGACCACCTGCCGTCCTTATTTGAGGGCCTGTCCACGGTTGTCTTCACTTTCTTGAGCCGCATGGCGAGGTCCTGACTGATGATAGAAAAGTCGGCACCGGTGTCGACTAAGGCTGTTACTTTCTGGCCGCCAAGAAAAACACTCAGGTCAGCGGTCACAATGTCGTCGCTCTCACGTCTTGTCGAATTTACAGCGTCGTGTAATGGGGGCTTTTCGTCGTCATCTTCATGGCCTGCAACCTTACCCCCGGAGGTCGCCGCCCTCAGTTTCCCCGTCGCGGGCTGGGTGACCTTCTTGCGTTAAGGTCCGTGGAGGTACGTCGGTGTGACGAAGGTGAATGAGCGGGAGAAGGAGAGCGCGATTGACGTCCCAAACCTGGCTGGCGGGTAGGTATTGCCTCCTCGTCAGAAGTGCGGTATTCGTAAAAGTGAGAACGGGCTCCATGGAAAGAGGCGTCCTCCCGGCGTGGTATGTATTCTTCGTTCGCACGTCGATCGTCAGACCATGTTCGAAGTGGCGGAACGAATCATTGCGGTGCCAGCAATGACGGGCAATATGACCTGCACCTCCGCAGTTGAAGCATAGTGGACGTCGATCGATTGTGCGCCAGGCGTCTGTTCTTCGGAGTGGTGGACGTCTGAGCCTCCCTTCTTGCGACGATGTCCATGGTGCTGCTGTGGGACGCCTGGTGGTACGTCGGTTGGCTTGGCGGTCGGCTCAGGGTCTGCTCTTGCCGCGGTGACCAAGGAGCCGTCGGCACTGGGTGATATGGCGGCGATGTACCAGATGGTGAACGTCGCAGAGCATCGGCATAGCTCATGGGACGGTGCTCGTCACCAGGACCAGCGTA
>WOVY01007823.1:0-33975 GCA_013436015.1 Rhipicephalus annulatus | reverse complement strand
CTCCTTCACGCCCCCCCTGTGAGTCACCTTCGCCACGGCACCGCATGCGCCCGTTCAAGTCGCACGATGCCGCACGAAGCACACCACTCGAATCATACCGATGGTCGTCGGTTCAGGTACAAAATGTGGCGGGAACATATCAGCCGAGGGGCGTTTACTCGCTAACCACTTCGAGATTAAATGGGAACGCAGTTCGGCTGACCGGAAAGCTATAGTCAGATATCTCGCCTCATCCCCCTTATCTCGCGCCTATGCCTCCTCCACAGTTTCTTTTTCCGACCCCAATCAAGACACGAACTTTACAGCCCCCAAACAGAACTTCTTCCCGCATTAACCATTGAAACCCCATTGCACGAATCAACGGCCGTACATCCGCAATGAACGACTCCTTTTTTCCCCCAAGCAAAAACACTCTGGAATCGCCTTCCCGACACCATTGTTGCCACACCTGACCGCACATCATTCCGCGCAAAATTGGAATCCCACTTTGATTCCACCCATTAACCCGTGGCTGTAAATATATTCTACCAACGTACTGTATGTATAATTTGCTTGTGCCTAGTTGTTTGTACTCTAATTCCCAGCCAAAGCGTTTCTTTTGTGTGTTATTTGATTCATTTTGGTTGTCATTTTTGACCAAACTACCATATTAGAACTATACTGTTTATAATAATTTGTTCAACTTGAATTATACACACTCACAGCGTATTTTTTGCCCCCCCCCCCTTATGTAATGCCCTCGGGCCTTTAAGGATGCAATAAATGAAATGAAATAAATAAATGAAATCTTCGGTGCAGTCACTTGGTGCGTCCCAAACGTGCTACACTCCGCTGCCGTGGATCAGTTGCTACGGCGCTCTCTTAGTGACCTGAAGGTCGCGGGTTCGGATCCTGGTGGCGGTGGTTGCATTTTGGTGGAGGCGAAATGATTGAGGTGCGCATGCTCTGCGATGTCAGTTCGTGTTAAAGAACACCAGATGGTAAAAATTTCCGGAGCCCTCCACTACGGCGTCTCTCATAAGCATATCGTGGTTTTCGGACGTAAACCATTAATTATTATTATTATTATTATTATTATTATTATTATTATTATTATTATTATTATTATTATTATTATTATTATTATTATTGTTGTTGTTGTTGTTGTTGTTGTTATTAGAGACACGCTACAATTGGAATAACAAAGAAGATGCGTGAAACGAACTCGTTAATGTATCGTATACGTGCACGAAAATACGCCAACAAAACGCCCGTCAGACCGAACTCTCGCTCTCTCCGTTTCTCTCATCGCTTCTGAAGAGTTTTGATTGTCGGATACAGTTGCGTAACGAACAACCTGTGTATTCAAGCGAACTGTGCTCCATCCAATTGTGGTGATTCTCGTTGTTCCTCATCGACGAAATTCTATAGCCTTCTTCATCATAAAGTATCGCCTGAGCATTTGCTGCAAATATCCCGTGACCAGTAACACTTATATGTCTGCAAGGTCAGTTTTACGCGGATTCCGCATTTTATGACTTCCACCTATATTTATGAAGCTTTTAAAAAACAAATTCGTTTGCCCCACCGCGGTGGTCTATGGTGGCTAATGTACGTACTCGGCTGCTGACCCGCAAGTCGCGGGATCGAATCCTGGCTGTGGCGGCTGCATTTTCGATGTAGGCGAAAATGCTGTAGGCCCGTGAGCTCAGATTTGGGTGCACGTTAAAAAAAGAACCCAGGTATAGTCGAAATTTCCGGAGTCCTCCACTATTCATCGTCTCTCATAATCATATATGGTGGTTTTGTTTAGGACGTTAAACCCCACAAATCAATCAATCAATTAAAAACAGATACGTTAAATGGTTTATACCTTTGTTTACACTCTTTCGAGTCACCGAAAATGTTGCCCAAGCCCTCAATGCGGGTACCAATAATGCTGAAGGGTATTATAATTGCGCCGAAACACGTAGACTATATTAGTGATTAATTATGTTTCATGCTCGTGTAATCTCTTCTCTTGAACTTAACGAATTCATTCGATTCTTTTTGTATGGGCCACACAAATGCGTCCGCATCTACGCGACTGCCATCCAAGCGGGCATTCTCATGGTGAACCCCCTTTCTGCCGAAGCTCGCTATTAGAAGGACGCTTTCTACTGCAAGAGGCGCACGATGGCGGTAAAGGGCTCTACTCTACCTTATAGTGGCTTGCACACGTGCATACCACAACCACGCCTTCACCGATGCGGTTAAGCACCAGCTTGCGTTAGAGTCAGGAACTCCTCGGCGTCCTCACAAGTGTGTGCACTGCGGGGAAGCCGGACAGCCCGCCCGAAAGTGTCGCCAACGGGGGAAAAACGCTAGAGACGCGCGCGGCGGCCTATATACAGCGTGCCGACGCCCCCGCACTGTAATTGCGCGGCCCGCCACTTGAAGCCGGGATTAATTATTCGCACATTCCGGCGCCGCGCCGTGCCATCGGGGAAGCCCCGGCGGATAATTATCGCCCCGCGTGTACACGCGCACGCAGCAACATTCCGCGTAAAAGTGTGTCCCATTTGTTATCCATCAAGCAGGAGCGCCGCTGGACAATGGCGTTCGCGCGAGGTGCAATTAAGCTACTACGGTTGCGTTGGCGGCGCTGCGATCGCTGAGTGCGCGTTGCTACGGGCTGTTGTCGACGTCATCGCCAACGGACGGTGTCGCGCCCGGGCCGATACCCTTAGAATCTTGGTGCTCTAGAAAAACGATTAAGAAAACACTAGCGAGAATTATTTCCCTCTACGGTTCATATAATTTGAGCGTACTAAACGCACCATTGCGAATGTATGACGTTTCCCCGTATTTTTATTTCAGCACAGTATATATATATATATATATATATATATATATATATATATATATATATATATATATATATATATATATATATATATATATATATATATATATAATATTAAGGAAAGAAGTGTATACTTAAGGGCTCGTTTTTTCCGTGTTTTACACAATATTACTGAGATGTAACAGACAATAACGCCAAGGAAAGTATAGGGGGGAAGATATTAGACTGGTGGCGCTGACTGACACTCCCACGTTAAGTTCACATGTAAACCCAATAAAGTGGCTGGGGGGATGGCTGTCGTGGTAGCTCAAGTGGTAGAGCATCGAACGCGTCATTCGAAGGTTGCAGGTTCGGATCCTGCCCACGGCAAGTTATCGTTTCACCCACTTTTCTTCTTTGTTACATTACAAGTCGGTCTAATATCTTCCCATATATATATAGCTGCATTGCATTGTGTGCATGTATGTGACATGTGGTACATTACTGTAAGATTTTCCTGTATACGTTACCTTATATTCGCACTTTTTTTTTTCCTCAGTGAAGTAGACATATTTTGTGATGTTCGTGCGCTCTCTAAACACAATTTGTTTTTGAATTTAAATAGTTTAGGCGCGTATTCGCAAAGCAACCTTATCTTTATCGTACGTTTTTCTTAAATTTCTGTGCACTGTATACGCGTGTTATAAAGCGGCTCAAGAACTGGACATGATGCGAACACAAAATTCTGTAGGAGACAGAGGATTGATTAGCACTATGGCCCCTTGAAACCAGACAACATCATGCGACAATGCACGTACAGTATTAAATATAAGATCGCGATGTATTAACAAGTAGTCTCACCTTCGAGGATGATAAATTTAATTGTTAGCATATTCTTCACTAATTTATTACATCCAGTGCAGCATCATTCTCTACCCGAACATAAGTCACCTTACTATGAACAGCGGGAAACGCGGGCAATTCAAAATTTTTTTAGACATTCTAAAGCACTTCTTTCTACTTTTTTGCTCCTGTATCACGCCAGTTTCCTCCGTCTTTTGGCTGTTGTGAGCATGCAGTCTTATTTCTCTCGGTGTAGTCAGTTTCCACAATTGGAGTCGCATGCTTCAAGGGCAGCAGCTTCAGCGTCGAATCACCTGAACCATGTGGACACATGTAGGTCTGAAGTCCCCATTTCTCGTATATATGTGGAAAAAAAATAACCCAATGACGAGCTCCAAGTTAATCACAACGCGAGTCGCCTTCTTGACATTCCAATACGCAGAAGCACTGTCTATAGCGGGCATCCAGGCCTGATTAATCGGTATGCAAATGAAACTGTGCGTTGAACGCGTGCTGTGGGGGCGATAAAGTAAAGTCACGCCCGAAACTTCCGACGCGTAAGCCGGATCTTGGCGCGAAAACTGGCGCTACCGCCCGAATTCCCAGTAATAACGTGCACGCTCTCCCATTGCCTGCCACTGGAATTCCAAGCGTGATTGTCTTGGCTTAGCGCGGCACTCCTTGTTCAAGCTTTCCTTTTTTTCCCCTGCGCATCCCCCAAGGAGCAGAATCGCAGAGGAAGATGCCGCTTCCCCCGGAGTATAGCGCCACAGCAAACAGCGTCTGGGGAGTAGTTGGAAGCAGAGTGTAAGAGGGGAGGCATTCCAGTGCTCGGCGCTGGGTGTAATTAATCTGGCTCGGGATCGGGCCGTGCCAGGAATGCCGCCATTGTTCCGGTTCCCGAGCAGAAAAGAGCAGCTGGGGCGTTGTTCAGCCCGTTGGGCATGCGCTCTATCCGTGGCCGTGGTGGGAAGCGGTGAAGCGAGGCTGGCCGGCACCCGAAAACGGCGCCGCGTCAGAACGTTAAAGCCTGTCTCTGCATCGGTGCGATTACGTATAGGACTGGCCCGTGAACGTATGAAACGAAACTATGGTGTCAGCAGGGCTCTAAATACGACGCTCTCAAAGATGGTGCGCAAGGAACGATTGCAACCGCGTTGGACTTGGAACATCCTTGCTTGATGTGCTACGTGACGAGATCGGTCGCTTTATATATGCGCGTGTGCCTTCCAATAAATTTTAGTTGCGAGCTCAGCGCCCCGTAGTCCCTTCTTCAGTCCTTGTTTCAATTTTCGCGCTGCGCTGGTTTTACACCCCAAGCAGGAACCATGCTAGACCAACTTTCGCTTCTAGTTCCGTGCATTATATTGCATGCATAGCTGCGGCCGAGCTGTTTATACGTAATAGTGCGTTCGCAAAGTCGGGCGTGATGTGGCCGCAATAATTGACGCGGTCACTTCGGGTTAGCTTGTGTGTGTCGCTCTGTGTATGACATACTATGTGAAAGAGGACAGGCCCAAGGTTGGCGTGAACAACGGCTTTTGGACACATAATTGACAAATGCTCTACGTACGCATTCTGTGTACACACTTATAACCGCAACATATATAGTCATGCGAGCCGTCAGTGTAAACGTATGAAGGAAAAGCGAAAGGTTAGAGAGAGAGAGAGAGAGAGAGAGAGAGAGAGAAAGCTTTTGTTCATGCAGGTCTAAAGGATCTTCCTCGTCGGGTGGAGTCCTGCAGGACCCCATTGGTTCGCGCCGCACCACGTGCCTGCTGAATCAGCCATCGCTGCTCCGGCGGCTCTGACCTGGTCAGCGCAGTCTCCCAGGAGGATTGACATCTCAGTTTGTGATACAGGGCACGTATGGTCTGGACACCAGGACACGCCTGGCTCCATGGCAATTAACGCACTCATGCGGTATCTTCAAAGCTTACGAATCGGGTGCCATCGAAGGGGGATGTCCAAGCCAGACGATGCACCCAATGAAGCATTAGCTACACTGGTACGCTATATACAGCATTACCGAAAGAAGAATAAGCAAGTGGTAATATATGGTACGGACTTATGAACGATACTGTAAAGATTTTAGTGCAGTTTTCAGGAGGCAATTGATTCCGTGTAGTAAACACCGTCTTGCGAAAAATATTCTACATAAGAAGTGGAAACGAAAAGCCCCTTACGCAAGCAAAATGCTACGGATTTGACTCGCTCGCTGGATTCCGTGCCGACCGGTTGTGCCCTCGCGATCTCCGACGTCAGCGTAGCTCTGGCCGACGGGACTGGCCCTACGTCATCTCCTAACGCCGATCTCCGACGACAGTGTAGCTATGACCTACTGGACTTACCCTATACGCCATCTCCTGACGCCGAAAAGAGCTCTCGCATGTGGTGCCCCTTCCTCGGACTCCTGTGACCGTGTTTCCATCTTTCCTACCTCTCCTATCCCCTCGATATGACCTCGCTCGCTGGCTTACCTCATCTCTCTTTCTCTCTCTCTACACCTTTATTCCTATCCTTTTAATCCCTCCTCATCCCCATCCCTTGTGAGCTACTGCTGAGGTGTCGCACCCTGATGCTGACAGTTGTGAGGCTAACTTTTCTCTTCTTTTCCCTCTTATAAACGTAAACACTTCCCCTATGGATTTCATGATGTGTGGAGACCAAGTCATGCATAGCACAGACTAGACAAATAGCAAGTAATTGGGAAAATGTAGACATCAATAGTGAGGCTCTTAACCCGAAGAAAACAATGTTAACCACACAAAAAAATAAGACTAGACTAAGGTAACTAAAAGCAGTTTAACGCGAGGCCTGCATGCTGCGCCCGTGTCGCCGCCTCTGCGCACAAGGCGTTCCACTTGTTATCCGAAAGATCGTGGCAGAAGTGGGGATAACGATAGCGTTGACAATGGCCGGCTTAGGCCGCGCCAGACAAGGACCATTGCGGAAACCCACAGAGAAACACAATAGCCGCGCATTACTGCGGGAAGAATTGTTGATGGGGGCCCACAGATGTGTCGGCATTTTTGTTTTATTACTCTCTTGTATAGTGTAACGACACGAAAAGTGGTGGTCGCGTGTGTTCGCGTGTGGTGTGGCCATTTCATGTGCACTATTCGTGGTCGTTATGATCATCACTCTCTCTCTACCCTCTCTCTCTCTCTCTCTGTCTCTCTCGCACGCTTTGTCCATGCACGGTTGCACGCACTGCAGTGGGCAGCCCAGATCGCTTCAATTAGGCCCCGCCCCCTCGAGGTGTCGTGTTCTGCCGTGTAAAGATCTGGAAGAGGAGCAATCGACGGATTAAAGCTTAGCTATACCAGTCCCTCACGGAATCTGCAGTTAACGTTACAGTTCTAACGTAAATAATTACTTACCTCATTGTATAAATACCGTATGTACACATGAATATAGTTGTTTTGAAACCAAGTTCTCTGTTCTCTATTCTTGAGAAGCAGCAGCACAAGGAAAGGTCATGCGGCAAATTAACTCTATAGAGTTGTACATAAGGCGTTACAAGTAGTAATCAATTACTTGTAACCAATTACACTGTCTTGGGATTGCGCCCTCCTTACACTCTTCCCTATAATTAACTGAGAGGAGGTGGATCGCTGCGGTGAACTTTTGTCCCTCCCCACTGAAGGGGAACCTGCAGCGCACGCCTATATATGTTATAGTAAAATATTATCTCGCACTGTCTTAGCGAAATCAAGGCCTAAGTTATCGCATGATGATAGTTATAGCGCGAGAACACAACGACGACACAGAGACAAGAAGGACACAAAAGAAGGACACGAAAGTCTCTGTGTCGTCGTTTTGTTCTCGCGCTATAACTATCGTCATACCATATATACCAACTGGCCCAAGCTGCCACACATCTAAGTTATCGGCGACAGCCGTCAATCAGAAACTCTTGCCGGCGTAATCGTGGTGGCTGTAGGAACTGCGAATTATAGAGCTGAAATGCAAAAAAAAAAAGAAGATGGCCTAGTTTATAAGATTACCCATTTCGTAATCACTCTCACTATTAGCGAAACGGCTCCTTACAGGGCGCCAAGTGAGTTTGGGCGATCGTCGGTTTGTCTCCTCGCGACCCTCCCCCCCCTCCCCCCCGGCAATATAAATTCGCTCGTCCGCGAGCGACGTTGCTTAAATGGAGCCCCGATGGGGCCACCCTCGCCCCGGGTTCAAGCGGGCGCGAACACAGCGGCGGCCAGCCGCACGTATACTATACAACGCGCCGCTCCATGGCACAGACCGAGCACAATGAGGCGCAGAGCCCAGCGCTCGTTTTCCGGACGGCCGCTGATGGCGCTGCAAGCCGGACACGCAGCGCCGACACGCGTGGACGCTAATTGCGGCCATTAGTGCAGCGACCAGCCTTGCAGGCTGTTGCCGTGGCAACCAGCTGGCTGGCAGCACTTGCCAGTCAGCTCCCCGGCACGCCGCTACCTCAATGCTCAAACCACGGAGGCCGCTAGGACTAAACTATATAACACGGGGCTCGGCGACACATATACGTGCACACATAATTAAGAGCTTTTTAACAAACGGTATGGAGCATAACGATAGTGAAACGTGACTTGAAGTTCTCTTATCTTTCTCTTCGCGCCTGTTCCCCATGTTTATGTCGCGTCTATATAGCTCCCACGTCTATATTGCCTTATATAGTCGGTCTCATCTGCCCCGCCATGGTGGTCTAGTGGCTAAGGTACTCGGTTGCTGACCCGCAGGTCGCGGGATCGAATCCCGGCTGCGGCGGCTGCATTTCCGACGGAGGCGGAAATGTTGTAGGCCCGTGTGCTCAGATTTGGGTGCACGTTAAAGAACCCCAGGTGGTCGAAATTTCCGGAGCCCTCCACTACGGCGTCTCTCATAATCATATAGTGGTTTTGGGACGTTAAACCCCACAAATCAATCAAAATCAATCATTCGGTCTCTTCTCTCACGTAATAATATTAACGTACTCGACTTTAAGCGCAGGGGCCTGCTGTGTACATGCATGCTCTAAAGCTATCGTACGAGTGCAGTCCCCTTTAAACCATGGTTGGCAGATCTTTTCTTCAACGAATGTATCGTTTGGCAGCACTTTGCTCTGTGGCCGCCTCACTGACAGCCCCCCCCTCCCCCCTTCCCTGCCATATACGGAAGCTTTCTAGAAATTAGAGTTGCATAGAAGATACTCATGCATGGCTCATTCCTTCTGGATAGCCATTATTTACACATGGCTAATGCATTACACTTGCATGCGTGTTCAGAACGTGATACAGAGGCGGAGTGGGTGGGTGCACAAGTCTGAAGCCCTTACCACATGTACGCACTATGAGTACATGGCGTACCCTCTCTCAAGGCGTTCTCTTTTCCACCAGAGGAACGCGATGCTATACACGTCGAGTCTGCACGCCATGCGCTGGCTCGTTGTAATGCGCAAGTGTGGCTACGGCTTAAGTGAGGTGTTCAATAGCAGCCTCCCTCTAATCCACTTTTGGAACTGATGCCTTGACTATGTAACTTTATTGTCACACGACTTCCCTAATGGACATTGAACGTTCGAATATTGAGGAAGAAAACAGTTAACGAAATGACCAGTTTCAGCTACCGTCCTTTCATTAGGGCAGTTTCTGTTCCAAATTTTTTTCGGTGTATACGTGTGCCTGTGTGTGCGTGTGATGTGCAGCGTGCGTCCCAATGAAAAAAAAAAAAAACGTTGCATTGCGAATCGCAACTTCTGCTCGAAATCGGAGTGCCGGAGAGTCGGCTGTCACACTGGAAGGGGATTAGTTTATACTATTATAGTCTCTCTTTCGACATTTTACGACGCAACCGTATAACAGAGAGAAGACGACAGGCGTCAACCACGGCCGTCGATGGGCGGCCCCGGTGGTCCGAGCGCTGCGGTAGGCCAGACGTCTCAATCGACGGACCGAGTGCCCCTTGGGCAGATCGAGCGCGCACTTGTTGGTCCAACCTGTGCGGGGACCAGCTGCCCCCCGTCGGGAAGCTCGCCGCATGCAGCGCTGTTTGCGTCGTCCAAACACGAGAGTGGCGAACGCGCCCGAAGTCGCTGCGCAGAGACGTCGCCGGACAACAGCGGTCGCGTCGAGGTGCTCCGTAGACTCCGTGCGTGCAAACATGACCGCGGCGAAGTGGAGAGCTGCCTCTCGGTGTATACACTGTGTTGTGCTGGTCCTCCCAAGTGCGTCCAGACCTGTTGACTGCGCGGGAACCCGCGCCTACGTGCTTTTCTTCCCTTTATCTGTGTGGGTAATTTGAATCTCTCGCTAGATGTCTCAGTCAACTCTTATCGCCGCTTCAAGCTCGTCAGCGTTCGCTCGTTATGCAAACGTCCTCACGGTGCTTTCGGACGAGTGTTTGGAAAAGCGTCTTCGTTCTGTTTTCGGGCTCCCGCGTGGAACTGAAAAGGGAAATTCCTGACTGACAGTGCGCCGCGGATGTATATGTGTGCACCGCGGACGGATGAGATTAGAGAGCGAGAGAGATTATGGCGGAATTAATCTTTCTCGCAACCTAATTAAGGCAACCTTGAGTGTTCTGCTGGATTTGGCGAACGTGTATATCGCGCAACATATAGCAGTGGTCAGTGTTGAGTCACCGTAAATTACAGGTTATGCGTGGGAATGTTCGACAAAGAAGTCGCATGTGGAACGTGTGACGTGCGTATTCCCCCCCCCCCCCCCTTTTTTTTTTCTTTCCGTCTGCCTCTACGTTTTCCTATAAGTATCATCGACAGGAAAAACCTATCTAAATACGAAAAAAAAAGACTGTCCAGTACGTCCCCATAAGTAAATCAAAAAGAATAGAAAGTGCATTTTTTATTGATTCATCGTGGTTGAACGGCATAAGTTTGTGTTAGTGAACGCCACCTTTGATCAATTTTATGGCACCTGGAGTTTCAGATTACGCACCCACGCATGAAACAGCTCTGGTGGTACTTGCATTTTCATTTGTTATTTGAGGCTCTCGCAAAAGAAGCAGTCATGCAGATGAAAAAAAAAAAAACGCGATGAGCGCTCACAACCTTTAGTTTGGTCCTTTCCTTTCTCTATTTCTTTTTTTTTTCTTTGTGAGAGGAAACAACGAAGTGGCGATGCAGTACTCCACCCTCATCGACCTCTTTCTTTTTTTTTCTGCCACCGTACGAAGTTCATCTCGGTTATGAGCGAGTGTGAAAGAGACGGCGCCAGACCGGTGAACCTGCAGGCACTGCAGCAGGCTCGCCTATAGCGCGGGGAGACCTGACAAGCCGTCCGAAGCCAATCAGTTAATTGGCGATGTTCGGCCTCCGTCGCGTGGGTGGGTGGCCCGCGCGCGTCTCGGAGGCAGCCGATGTTCGTCGCAGGTGGGGCGACGACGGGACACGGCGTGATCCTGCGTGAGTGTTTCTCTTCTTACTTTTTTTTTTGTTTGCTCCTCGCACCGAGAGAGGGCGCGAGCCGGCGACTCTCCCCATTGAGCGGCCCGCATCGATCGTCCAGATTGCTGAGCTTGTCCCCGCCTGGTTCGGGCTGACAGCGAAGAATTTAATAAAGCGTCGCCGCGCTCTTTATGAAAGGAGCGACTCGAAGCGCCCGGCGGGAGAAGAACCTCGGCTCAGGCGCGATTAGCTGCGCCTTTCAGGACCACGCATATAGCACCCGTAGTCTGTAGAGATTAAGCAGTTTTAATTCAAACGCAGTTTGTGCGGAATTACGGGCGGCTAGGTGGAGCGACGGATATGGTTGCGCGCAATGCCATTATGAGACGCTGCACTTATGTTGCGTATACATGCCGATCCAGTTTGGTTGCTTCATGACTATTTATGTATGCGGTAAACCAACCCTGAACTTAAAAAACAATATATATATATATATATATATATATATATATATATATATATATATATATATATATATATATATATATATATAGATATATATATATATATATATATATATATATATATATATATATAGAGAGAGAGAGAGAGACGAGAGAGAGAGAGAGAGAGAGAGAGAGTCTTTTCTGAACACTCATAGGGTACGTACTGGGAGCACACTTGCAAGGCATTAATAATAATAATAATCTCTCCATAGTAGAGCAGCATTTGCTATGCTATTTTTTTCGTCATGTATTACCCAAACACTTGTAAGAAATTTCGTTCCAATAGTTCACGCAGTGGGTGACGACGATGAGGAATTATGACTGAGGTGGGTATGCGCCACAGTTAATAGGCGATCAAAAACAAGCTTTTGTAATGGGTTGAAGCATTGCACGACCCACCCGTTACGCTATTCGCATTGTGTGACGCCTCGCTGTTCCTTTGCTGTTCTAAAACGCTTTATTACTCATAATAACGCAATTCCTTTGCCGACATCAAGCTTGCCTAAGGGAAGTTTGCAAACAAATCCCATAAGCACCGGCGTAGCTCAGATGTACATTACTGGGCTGGCTTGCATCGGACCTAGGTTCAAGCCCCACTGTGTCTTTGGTACTAAATTTTTTTTCCTTATTTCGCGTAAGTTGGACACCGGTGGCAGCGGCTGACAAGCAAGGCGCCACGCGTGATCCGTGTTTTGATCTCATAACAGCTTTCGCTATAGAAAAAAAAAAACGGTCATGTGAAGAGCGAGTAAAAGGTTCACGACCAATTTAAAGAATGTTCGGTTTTTGATTCGTACTTTGAATTTGTACATCTTGAACATTATATTCCTTATTGTTTTACTGCGTCCATGATGTTATTCCGAAAGGGGTGCTGACACAACATTTCGGGGCCGAGATAGCTAGCGGGGTCGACTCTCGTGAACATTCGTATATCATCTGCAAGATATCAACGGCGAATATAGCTTGAAAGGTACTTTAAATTAATTTTGAAGTTTGCGTGAGCGACCGACTCCATAGCGTTATAGACACCCTTCAAGGTGAGCACGAGGTGACACCCTACTTCCCTCACGTCACCACGCTGCGGTCAACATAACAAGTTATGATGACGTCATAGCCGCCATTTTTCTTTTTCCGCGTTAGTTCCCGAAGTCTATATCTTTCGGCGACTGGTTGTGAGTTCGTGGCCGTGGCGCACGCTTACAAAGCTTTGTGTTTGGCGACATTCCAGTGCCGTTTCCTATTCGAAAGTAATTCTTGATGCGGATTGTGCGGAAGTGCGTCACAGTTCTGTGTGCTGACGTGGTCAAGAGTTGCACACGCTAGATGGCGACAGTTGCACCCAGTTTTTAGAAGTGTCTCAAACCGGAACTGAAACTGATCAATCATGAGGGGCCTGTAATTAATTATCTGTCGCGTTCTGCAGCAAATAATGTGTCGTCTCGTGACTAACAGCCCTACAGCAACGCATTGCCGCAGAAAAACGCGAGGCCAAATTGTTTGTATCAGTGCCCCTTGAATAAAGCCAATGAGAACATCACGCAAGCTGAGCAGCCTTATTTGAGAAGGGGACATGTTTCTCGTTTTCCTTGTGTTACGTAAATGCTTTCGAATAAAGTGAGACAGCTGTTGCATATCCTGGATGAGGCATGCGTATTCTTTCATTCACCATTAGAAAACAGTACAGGTCCAGATTGTTTTTTCACAACTCACTGTCACTTCATGTGTGTTTAACAGCAGCCGACGCTCAGTAACTCTCTGAAATATAGTTCCACAGTAAACGCGTATGATCTCACCTTCAATATACGTAAAGCGACAAAATTGACTATGTCGTTCATCAGAATGATCTGTTCAAATGTACATATAGGAGAGTGTCATTTGTCACTGCAAACGAACATCCCCAAAGCCTCACATTCATGGTGAGCGAAGCGTTTGCAGACATGTATGCTCCCTGTCAGAGGTTTCTAGGCAACCCTGCATACACAGTATAGGTCCTGATGGATTAAAGAAGAAAAATTCACCAGGCCTGCGCGGCAGGCGCAGCACAGTCACAGCCAAAGCTAGTAGAGTGGCCTTTCAGAGCCTTTTCGAAACACTCATTGGGTAACTATACAGCAAGCAGACTTGCTTGATACCCACTATACGGCAATATTAATGAATTTTTGTGTTAGAAGACTGGTTAGAAGCAGGTCGCGGGTTCGAATCCCGGCTGTGGCGGCTGCATTTCCGATGGAGGCGGAAATGTTGTAGGCCCGTGTGCTGAGATTTGGGTGCACGTTAAAGAACCCCAGGTGGTCGAAATTTCCGGAGCCCTCCACTATGGCGTCTCTCATAATCATATGGTTGTTTTTGGACGTTGAACACCACATATCAATCAAGAAGAATAACGAAAAATAGCATAGCGAAAGCCGGTCTTCTACCCAAAAGTTTATTATTATTGCCATATAGTGGGTATCAAGCAAGTGTACTTGCAGTAGTTACCCAATGAGTGTTTCGAAAAGGCTCTGAAAGGCCCCTCTTCTATATAGCTTTCGCTGTGACTGTGCTGTGCTTTCCGTGCATACCTTACGTTTCCTTTTTTCTAATTTCGTGCGGTGTGGTTACCACACTGGTGGGCCCGGCGGCGACAGATAACCACGGCGGCGCATGACCTGAGTTGTGATCTCATAACAGCTTTCACTGTAAAACAAGAGAGAAGAGATTAACCCGGCACATGCCCTGTTTGCTACCATAAGCTGGTGTAATGTGAAAGAGCCTACAATAAAAATGAGAGAGAGAGGCGAGAGAAGGAACTGCATGATCAATGAAGGCGTTGAGAACTATGTATACAAAGCAGTGTGTGAATACCAAATAAATAGAGAGAAAGAAACACTTTTACACGGCGTTATTACGATAGGGTCATGTATAGCAAAGTGATAACTGAGAGCAGCGTCGCCTATAAGTTAAGGTCATTTTAATAGCACTGCTTACTTGAAATGAGCTATAGTATGCAATCAGCAAGTAGGGCATTGTGATCATACCTTGAGCCATGACCGAAAACCGAAAAATATGTATTTGGACAAAATGGCTGCGCACGTTTTAACGTACGCATATACATCCATCAATCTTGCTTATTTAGGTCACTGTTAAATACGAGCGCATCAGTTCTGTAAAGAAAAACAAACAAAACATAAACATTTTGTGGCACGAAATTTTTTTTTGCGGTCTTCCCATTTATCGTCATTGTATCACTTTTAAGAAAAAATAAACACACTAATTGATTGATTTTTCGAGGGTCATTGATTCGTGCAAATCAAAGCTGCGTGCTGCCGAGATTGTACATGGCGTACAGTTTGCAAAGCTGATACTTCCATGTTTTAACGGGGATAATCCGAGCGTGTATGCTTTGATTAAATAACGAACGCACTGCATGGAAGAGTTCGTGGGATGCTGGAAGCGCAGAAACACGGAAGAATCTTTCGGAACCCCGTATTATCGCAGCAGTGGACCAAATACGCATGCGCGTCACCTTGACACTTAGCACGAGAGAAGAGCGTGGGAATGTGTGTCACAGTAAACGAATGTTCCAGCCAGTTGACATAAAGCCTATGTGTTGTTCGCCTATAGTTGAACGACCTCGCGTGGTATATATCGCCTTTTTGCACGCACAAGCCAGTACGGCAACAAACGAAGGCCACTACTGACCGCCAGAGGCGACGTGATCGAGAAGTGCGCACCAGTTGAGCAGTGAGTTCCGGCATTCATCCGCGTGTTCACCTATGTGGAAACTATGGCTTTCACAGCTCGGCCGCTGGATGAATTAAGCAGTGAATGCAACCATGCATCCATGCACGTGTGTTCGCAGCGGGGGGTAGCCCTCTTGACTCCGTATGAAACGGCTGGCAGGGAATGCGTGAATGCTTTATCAGCTGCAGGGGACGCCATTGTCTCAGCGGGCCGACGCTGGCTCCCGTGACCAGGGGTCGCCCTCTGGCGCCAAGCTCGGGACACGGTGCCATGATTCAGCACCGTGCGACGCAGTTCATCGAGCCACGGTGCTGTACCTTTGGGGGAGAGCTAGGACTCACCGGGATGCGAGATGGGGAAAAGAGGATAGGGAAAGAGAAAAAAATGGCATTCCGGGCGAAGCGGAATTCGTTTTGACTCAACTCGCGCGCGCCGGCCCCGAAATTGTCGCATTCTTTGGCGCCCCTGTTCTTGCACCCAAAGCAGCAGCAGCAGCAGCGCGAGTTTTTTTTGTGCGCGCTCTGTGCTGCTGCTGCTGTCGACAAGGTGGCCGGCTCTGTTCTTTTCTCCGCTGGAAAAGAGGGAAAGCGCACCGGCCTCTGTTTGCACATGACGCAAGGCGAGGAACGCGCGAACCTTCACACATGGACGCTCCTTGCGCGGAAATTTATTCGCTCCGGTGAGCGCCCCTTTTTCCCAACCCTCCCCACCTTTAGCACCCTCTCTATACTTTTTTTTAACCTTGTGTTTTCTCTGCTACTCCTGCTGTGAGCCATGAGTTCTGTGCCTTTATTTTTGTGTATTTTTTTCACCTTAGATACGCTCTAAAGGTTTGACGTAACGCCGGTCAACGCTGGTTCCAGAGGCTTGTGCAAATTCAGGGTTGGGTGAGGCGAAGACATTTTTGTTTTTTTAATGCCTCGAACTGGTGCTATCGCTTTGCGCTCTAAGCGGACGGCCGAATCCTTGCCCCGCTATTTACCATGATTGCGCCCTTTGTTACGCGCACTTCAAAGGTCGCCCTGTCGTGTTTACGTGATGCTGCCTGATGTATGCAGTCTGCGCCTAAATGTATCGCGTTTATATGCAGGACGCGATCGCATCGTTTTCAACAAGATTGTGTTGAGGGTCGCCACATTCTTCCAAAGGAAAACTGACGGAGAACGTATACGCTTTTTCAGCGCTCGTGTGGGGCGCGTGTTCTTCATCCCTTGTCTCAGTCCCGTTGTATAACTTCCTGTTGCTTTTTGAAGTCCACGTAATAAGCTTAAGACTATTCGACGAATGACCGCAAGTTTAAGAGCCACGCTGCAGACGGTACGTTCACCGTTATACGTGTTGTTCAAAGTACATAATTTATGTGCTATAGTTGCAGAAGCCTGATTACATCAGCTCCCTCAAGCGACGAGACAGAGAGTACATTTTTATTAACAGTCCAGTCAGTCCAGTGAACACACTGAGGTTTGACCCCCGCCATTCCACGTCACGACACTACAAACCTTGTATATATTTGTGTGTGTGTGTGTGTGTGTGTGTGTGTGTGTGTGTGTGTGTGTGTGTGTGTGTGTGTGTGTGTGTGTGTGTATAACCATACCAAACACAATCCCGGTTACTCTGTGGCTCCTCTCTTGCGTGGATATATCGAAATATTTAGGTTGTCACCGAGTACAGGGTCCTTAGCTTACTCCTTTATAGCGTAAATCACAAGTGCATTGGGCTTCGTATAAGAAAGACTCTGGTTGTATAGACTTCAAACTACGCATAACACTGCTTGCCGGAGAAAAAAAAAGAAAGGAATAATGCGGGATGGTGTTTTTAAAACGTGCACATCGTCATACACAACGCCATTGGCTGTTGCAGCCTTGAAAAAGGATAGTCCATTTGTTGAAACATCGGATCCAGCGCCACCCCTTGTTTTTTTTTTTCAGCACCGTAAAAGACAATGAAGATTAAAAAAAAAGGAAAACACTTCCAAGGTAGCGCAGACTATTTTTTTCCGCGTTCCAAAAATATGGGCCACGTGAAGATTATATACGGTAGTATGCATATATACTGTTCGGGTTCCCATTTAAACACGTATTCAGATAGCTCGTGTTTTAACATTGCGCTATCTTCTACAGCCCTTGCGGGAACACTGCTTACGGCCATTGGAGCAGGTTAGAGGGTGGAGAAAAAATTGGATAGGAAGGGCGTGGTGAAGGGGCTCTAACTGTCTTGCATCGAAGCGAATGAGTGCGGCGGCCACATTGACAGAACACAACCGCAAAGGCGCAATCCTTCGTTGTTACAGAGAAGTCGTAACATTCTCGTCGTGTGCGGTAAGTGGAACAAGACGCTTACATTTGCTCTCGTTCTCTCCCTCTTTTTCTTCCTCTCCTTTTTTTTGTTGCGCCACTGTTCGCAGCCAACGTGAAGGCATTCAACATTTGCGAGCCCTGCAGGGAACCGAAATCAACGTTTACACGGCTGCAGCTTCGTCGGGGGGGGGGGGGGGGGATGAACAACAAGAGAGAAGGCAGGGAGGTTAACCAGGCACATGCCCGGTTTGCTACCCTACGCTGGGGGGAATGGGAAGTGGGCATAAAGATGAGAGAGAGGGGAAAGAGAAGAGAAAGAGGTAGAGAAAAAAAAGGATTGTCAGTCAATCGGCTGGCGCGTATCCAGCGGTGGCACTACACAAAAGTTAAAGGTTGTCACGTAGGCCTGTAGTCCTCAAAAAGCACAAGACAGCTCTGACTACTTTCTGAGCCGACGAAAGGCGAGGACGGTGTTCCAGTAGCATCGGCACAGAGAGTGGCCGATCGTCCAATTGTCGCAATGCGTCCGAAAGCTTCTGTCTTTCAGAGGCAAATCGAGGGCAATGGCATATCACATGGTCCATGTCTTCTTTGGCGCAGCAGACGTCGCATTCCGCATTGTCGCTCAATCCGATGAGAGCTTCGTCGTCCTTCGCATTTTACGTATGCACCGCACGACGCACGCCGACTGATAATTAATCAGCTCTCGCTTGATGCGTTCGTAACTGTCACCGACTTCTCGCAAGGGTTGGTGTCGCCGTTGACCGCGTCTTTTTCGGCTGTTACCGACGCGGCGCACATACATAAGGCGCCGCCGCGTAGGTGCTTAACTAGACCGGTCGAGAGACCTCCCCGAAGTCGCCGCCACGAACGAAGACGCGTCGTCCCACAGAGTTTTGTCGCTGACCGATATGCAAGCGCGGACGTACGCGCAAATCAATATACCGAAGAGCAATAAAGGTTCGTTTTTCTCCCCCTATATACTATACTTTCGGGTGAGTACACTCGTACGATATGCGTGCATTTGAAATTCGCAATCAGTTTCATTGACGGTGAACTTGCCCGTCGTGCCTACAGGATTCGGAGACATGTATCCAGAGCCGTCTAGCATCGGCCTCAGTGGAACTCTGCCGTAACTGAATGAAATATAGGTGAAAACGAAGCATCTAGAAAAAATAAAGACGCGTTTTCACAATGGGCTTTTTGTTCTATACAGCAGCTGCCCATCTGAAACATTCTGAATGCACTATATCACGTGCACGGCTAGGTGTGTGGCTTCACGGGACCTAAAGAACCACATGAACTGCATGCATTCTAAGGTATGAAATATCTAAAAAGACACGCATCCGATTCTTCCTTTTCTTTTTTTTCTTTTTTGCGACGCAGATCAAATTTTACCAGAATATTTCAGTATATCTTTACTGTACGCAAAACAGGAAGTCGACTCTGATAACTGGCTTTGTTTTTTTTTGTGATTGTCAGGTATATATCACGGTCTATAGCAAATGAGAAGTGTTTGAAGAGGCAAATCTGTCCCTCTAAGTGGGAAGGTAGCTTCAGTGGAAAGAGATCATAGAAGTGCGTGTTCACGGCTTTCCCGTCGCATACGCTGTGTTTCCCTAATTCTACTTTTTTTTTTGTCCTCACAGCCTTCTTTTTTTTCGTTCACCTGCGTCTTTCTCGATCCTCCACAGCCTCCTCTCTCCGTGGCGTGGAAGATCAACGCATATATATACAAGCGAGGTGTGTGGTAGGAACCATACGGCAAATATACAGCACTAAAATAGCCTGTCACGGGACGGACCAATGGGAGAAGGCTGCAGCTGCTCACGTGCGCGCGCCTCTCAACAGCGGAGGACGGGCCCATATAATCGCTCCCGGAGAATCGATCGACGGCGTACCCGCGTTGCCCACGGTTACGTGGAGGACCGTGGGCCGAGGCCCAATCTCGCCGGATTCACACTTCGGTCGCGTATGATGTCGTTGTATACGAGCAAGCGACCAATCGGAGAAGCGCACGAATGAGTATACAGATAACGGTGAAGGTGTGTGTGTGTGACGCGCGTGCGCTCACACACACACACACACACACACACACACACGCATATATATATATATATATATATATATATATATATATATATATATATATATATATATATATATATATATATATATATATATATATATATATATATACTTAAGAATAAAGAAGCACACTTACGAAAATTTGATAATTGTTTACTCTACGTTTCGGCCGTGGCACGGCCTTCGTCAGGATTAACAGAAACCTGTTAATCCTGACGAAGCCCGTGCCACGGCCGAAACGTAGAGTAAACAATTATCAAATTTTCGTAAGTGTGCTCCTTTATTCCTAATTATGTTTGCACCGGATCAGCAGAATTTCTTTTTTAAATCATATATATATATATATATGCTTTACAGTCTACAGAGATAGTGAATGAGAAGTGCTTGAAGGGGAAAATCAGCAAAATGAGGGTGGAAGATAGAGCACAAAGAAATAAAGAAATACCAATGCCACAGCGGGATATCATAAGCTAGCGTAGCACGCGTCCGCAATTTACCATGTCCTCGGTGTCCGTGGGTCGCCTTCCCCCTTCGTTATTAGAGAAAGGATAATGGCAGCTGATATTCTCACTGATATAGGGTGCAATTCTTATGAACTCCATTATCCCCAGTCGGGTGGAATTGCGTGCACGCCTTAGAAATAGTTACACCTTGTGCGCCAAGTTGTTTTTTTTTTTTAGGACAGTGGAAATTTTCTATCAGCTTTGTGACACTGATAAGCTTTTCTTCTTTTCTACCTATTTGGCTTACGTATGCAAGCTAACAGTCGATAAAGTCAGTGCAGTCAAACATACCCTTAACCATGCAGTGGCGTAGCCAGGGTATCGCATGCACACTAAACCCGTGCACCCACCCTCTCTCGAAAGTTTTTTTTTTTTTCGCCGTGGCAGATAGAGCAAAAGAGGACCATTTCAAGGAGGTACCCCTCCCAAAATCAAAAAGGTGCCCCTCCCCTCCTCTCGAAAAAAAAAATTGCTGGCTATAAGTTACTGCTCCAAACGCCTTCTTTATCATTGTCGTCAAGTCATATACGTGACATTTATTAGTCACCAAGTTATATCGCGATATCTGTAGCAAAACTTATCTTGTGCTACCGATAAAATATAGGTAACACACCGCTCATGAAGTCGTACATGACCTCCGTGTCGCTGCACCGTTTAGACAGCTTCTCCGGGACTTCATGGACGAAGCTTAGAGCACTGCAGCTCCGCGATGGCGAATTAGATTACCATCAACTGTGAAACTTGTTGAATGCGATAACGACGTGACATTGCAACAACATTTCTGCGCGTCAATAACAAAACAACCTTCATGCAATGTTCTGATAACGTTAATGTTATATCGCAAACGCCCCCCCCCCCCCCCCCCTTCCAACCCAACCCCATAGTCTTGGTCGACTGTCCGAAACATGACACACACCGAAGGTGACTAGAACAAGAACTGCATAGGTTAGATCCTGAGCGATCATTCGGGTTGAATAAACTACTAGGTCCATGGTCATTCAAAACAAACGGCAAAGGAGCGAAGGTGCTGCAACAGTTCTTCGAAGAAACGAAGATTTGTGACGAATACTGAGCGTACAAAAGTTAACAGTGAGCGTGTCGTCTACGCGTTTGTTCTGCCCATATAGGAGAACTTTGGCTCTCACCCATGTAGGACCATATATATGTATACATGCTATTGTTTTTTTCATATTTTTATTTGTAACGATTAGGTGGAAAGGGGCAGCCGTCGCCAAGTAACGGTGACAAAAACGTCTTCGTTTATTTTTTATTTCAATAATAATAAAAAAACCATATAGCAAGCCATCCATAAGGTTTATAGTACTAAGACCCCGCCTTCGCTCGCCATGAATTCTTTCTCTCTCTCTTCTCTCTCTCTCTCTCTCTTATTCCGGCATTCGCGGAGCGTAATTTCCTTGAAAGCATTGTCCGTGGCCATTTCGTGTTCTCCAATTAAGGAACGCAGGGGCGCGAAACACCGGAGGGGCACCGCGAGAACACCGAGAGCTCGGCAAATTGCCGACGCGTGTTGCGGCAGCTTATGTTTACACCACCCACCGGTATCCGCCTCATCGCCCGATGAGTGCGCGGTGTTCAACCAGCGCCCACCACGTATGGCTCCTGCAGGGGCGTCGCCACCTAGCGACAGAACGGCCTCGATGATGTGCCTGCCAGCGGCATAGAGTTTCCCGAATTTATCTACAGGGGACTCTGGCGCTGCGATCGTTCAGCGACCATGGGAATGATGGGTAGTACCCACATTTGCCTAGTCTTCGTAATTGCGGGCGGCGAATCGTACTTGCGGCTTCGTGTATTGCTGTGTTTCAGATCTGTTTTGAAAGAAAAAAAAAACCCTTTTCAACTTAGTGACTTGATTCGAAATGGTAAGCCTAAAATAACAAGGTTGTGAAGCGCAAACGGTGAACATTCGCTAATATATGTTTTCATGAAAAAAAAAAAACAGCTTCAAGCCACACGGACACACACGGAACTGCAGAAGCAGGCCAGAAGTACGAAAATAAGACAAATGTGTGTACTACCCATCATTCCCATGCTCCCAAGCGCCGCGTGTTGCAGCTCCCATAGACACTAGCGCCAGAGTTCCCTCTATAGTGTATATTGAGAAACTCTATATGGCCAGCGGCGGCGCCTCAGGATTGGTCATTTTGCTCGCGCGAACGCGTTTTATTTATTTATTTAGAAAATACTGCAGGCTAAGAATAGCCCAGGCAGGAGTGGGGGTGGTACAGTATGAGGATATGACCAAAAAAAAAGCAACAATACAGGAGGCACAAACTAACAGGTAAATATACAACACATTATGGTACATTATCTTCTTCTGCGTGTATAAAACTTGCGCGCACGACAAGTCCCGACAAACGGTGTGTATATAATCACTATAACTTAACCGCCGTAACTAGTAAACTACGCCACCGCCTTTCATTACGGGACGGCGCCACGCATACATGATCATGCCTGCTATACTGCAGGCGCGGCCAAAGAGCGAGGAATAATGGGGTAACCAGTGTTAACTGGTTGATGCATTGCCTACTATATATTCACTACACACAAACCCTATACCCAGCAATGAGGTTTCTTGGCTATATCTCCGTTTAGAGTAAGCATACGTGTTCGCCATGAGTATCTATAATTCACTGCTTAAATCCGTATCTTTCACGACCTCGTTTCGAATAAAATTAATTATTCGCGCAAGCATGGTCTTCAGTTTTCTTTTGTTTTTTTTTGTTTTTTAGGGGGGGGGGGGGGGTGAGAGATTCTTGTTCTTTGCCGGCAAAGAAAAATGTACCCCGTATACAGTTTCTGAAAGCGTACATTTTTATGCATCTGGAAATAAATAACAGAACAAAACACGCATCAGTATACACTTCTCTCGTGGAATATCTTAACAAGAATGTTGGAGGAAAGTGTCATCATGACGTCGAGATGTTGATCGGAAGAAAAGTGAGTGCAAATAAATGAAATCGAATAAGTGTTAACCTATTCACATAGCGTGCTCGTTCTCGTAACAGGTGGTCGACTATACTGCGATTGAGGTTCATTGTTGTACATGGAGCCGTAAAATGTTTTAATACGAACGTTAATCAATTCGCTTTAAAACTGTCATCAGCAAGAATAAACAAAGTCTGTTCATTTCCTTCTTTTGTCTGAGAAAATTGTTGACTTTTTTATGGACTGGATAAATCTACACCGGAATGTACTCGGGAAACTATTGCGCAACATATATCTGGATAATTCCATCGGGTGATTTTCAAGAACACCTTGTGATTCTACGCGTACAAAGGGACAGAACTTTTTTGGTTAGCGCTTATCGAATAACTTATATATTTATCTTGCATATTATGCATGTCTGCTTCTGGGGTTAATGTTTATGGTTTATTTTTATTTTCATTTGCCTCTGTCTTTATGATACTACACTTTGTTCTGAAGATATACTATATCATTTCATCAGTGAGCATGTGAATGAGGTGATAAATAATTACTCACATATTCGCCGTTTGAACTGGCGGTGGAACCAACGAATGGTGGTTAGTCTATACGGGATGCACTTAACGTAGACCGAACGTGAGAAAAAAATTAGAAAGAAAGATACAACTAGCTAATACCACAACTTGGAGAGTCCAAGTTCAACCAGCCCCGCCGCGGTGGTCTAGTGGCTAAGGTACTCGGCTGCTGACCCGCAGGTCGCGGGTTCAAATCCCGTCTGCGGCGACTGCATTTCCGATGGAGGCGGAAATGTTGTAGGCCCGTGTGCTCAGATTTGGGTGCAAGTTAAAGAACCCCAGGTGGTCGAAACTTTCCGGAGCCCTCCACTACGGCGTCTCTCATAATCATATAGTGGTTTTGGGACGTTAAACCCCACAAATCAATCAATCAAATCAAGTTCAACGAATGTTTCCGTCGATCGTGAGAACACTGTCTCCCTCTTTTTTTCACTTTTCACTCGAGTGACAGTTCGGTGCGTAATTTCTCGCGCGTTACAGACGTCGGATCAACTCGCGCACACGCGTAGGGGCACAGAAAAAAAGCGAATCTGGGCCGATGCTTTGCTTCGCACGTCGTATAGGATGAAACGGTCGCAGTGTTGCCGCGCGCGACGTGTTGCATCGAGCGTGGCTCGCTGCTCGATCGGATTGCAGACGCCGCGTTCCGTCGCGCGTGAACGTGTTTTAAGACAGACACGAACTAATAGGTTGACTAATTAACCAGTTTCATTATCCTAACAGGTTCACTTAATTATACACGTATAAAATCTGATTATTGCTCTATTCCGAGAATAAATTCGTTTCTGTAAATATTTGTATGCATTACATTTAGCACCACACTTTCCTAGGCTATCGGTAATCTTTCCGTTGAACCTCCATCATTCCAAATATGAACAGTTAATGTTGAAGCCACTCGATTCTTGGCCAATCCCCCACAGTGGGTATGCGCCACTAACAATAGGAAGGAAGGAAGGAAAATAGAGGGAAAAGAAAGGCAGGGAGGTTAACCAGCCTATAGGCAGCCGGTTTGCTACCCTGCGCATGGGAGAGGGATGGGGGAGATGAAAGAGAGCAGAGAGGGAAGATAGAAACAGCACATTCGGCAGCACATGCGCGCACACTCATAGTCCAGCCTTGTCTTTCCCGGTGTGTGACATTGCTGTTACACTGCAGTCGCTTGTTCAAGTCGGTGTCGCGTAGGAATTTCTACAGAGCTTTTGTCGCCTTCTGTTGCAATGTCTTCTCTCGGGCACTTGACAGAATAGTGTGCACAGACATTTGGCTGTTGTCGATGCACGCAAAAGCAGACGCCAGTGACTGTCTCTGGATTTCATACAATGGACAGTCACACAGGATGTGGTGTAGCGTCTCTTCGCAATTACAGGCATCGCAGAGAGCGTTGTCGGCCATTCCTATGACAAAGGAGTAAGATTTTGTAAATGCCACTCCTAGCCATAAGCGATGAAGTAGGGTGGCTTCTCTTCGATCGAGTCCAGTGGGCATGCAACAATAGGAAAACAACAACAACAACAACAACGACACTGCTGCTGCTGCTGACGAGCGCGCGCGCGAGTATAAGTGGCGGCAGCAACGTTCCTTTTTTTTTTTACCAGGAGCCGTCGGCGTGCTTGTACCTGCGCGAGCGAATCGTCCGGGGTGAGCACACCGGTTCTCGCATGCCTCCTTTCCCCGAGCGTATCTGGCCCGCATCGCCCTGCGGGCCTCCCGGGTGGTCCGGCCGTCAGGCGACGCACAAAGGACGGCGACGACAGCCGCCGACGAAGCCACGACACCTGTGCCCAGCGCCGGCTACACAAGCCGCGAGCGGTCCACCGCGGCGCGTCCTCAAGAGACGCGCGTTTACCGTGCGAGAAGCAGCGTCCGCTTGATTGGGAGTGGCAGGTTTTCTTCTCCCCCCCCCCTTTTGTTCGAACGTGCATCGAAGAGCAGCGACAGTGGGACAACCCGCAGCGGTCGCCTCTTCTTACGCCCCGTTGAACGCGAGGAGCGCTGGACTATCGCGCAGAACCCGATTGAAGACGCGAGCGCCTTCCAGGATTTCGGGGACGTCCGCGGGCTGCTGACATTTCTATTTCACGCTCTCGTTGTCCGCATACAAGGCGCTTTTCTTTTCCGTTTCTTTTTATTCACTTCACAACACGAATGCTCGTATACTAAGCCTGAAATGCAAATTTTAAACTGGCCAATCGTAAGTCGTTTCATTCGCTCTCCTCCCCCCTCCCCACATTTTTTGATTGATTGATATGTGCGGTTTAACGTCCCAAAACCACCATATGGTTATGAGAGACGCCGTAGTGGAAGGCTCCGGAAATTTCGACCACCTGGGGTTCTTTAACGTGCACCCAAATCTGAGCACACGGGCCTACAACATTTCCGCCTCTATCGGAAATGCAGCCGCCGCAGCCGGGATTCGAACCCGCGACCTGCGGGTCAGCAGCCGAGTACCTTAGCCACTAGACCACCACGGCGGGGCTCCCCACATTTTTTGTACAGCGTTAATCAGCAAATAATCTCATAAGGAGGAGGTTTACGTGCATGTATCATCATCGTCTGTGAAGTAAAAGATTCGTAGTGAAAGAAATATATAAAAAATTCTGCACGGAAATTCTACAGAGCGCGCCCCCGCACGCTCTCTGCATACAAGCATAGTGTTTAAGGTTTTATTTCACGTATCTGAAGTACGCGAGAGTTTCCGTAAGGGTTAAAATAATGTGTAATCAGTGGAAAGAAGTCTTGGCCGCGACCAACACTTCTTCCTTCATCTGTCAAATCACGACCTCTCTCCCCCTTTTCTCCATCTGGGAAGAAATGTGAGTTACGACTGACACTCGTTGCACCACCTCTCATATACGAAAAGCAGCCCAGTATTCTGCCTGCAGGTACAAATAAACTGCGCGATTGGTTTTTTTCGGTGAGGTGGGGAAGACTTATTGAAGCCATTAAAAACACCTATTTTTTATTAATTGTCCGGTGCAAAACACTCCCCTTCATCCGAATTTAAGGCGGGGTAGGGCGACATTGTAGGGCGACCCTTGTATTGCTCCTGTGAGGTTTGTAAGGTATTTGTGAATAAATAAAATGAAAATAAAATAACAAGATCGTCTCTAGCATGACCCCGCCGCGGTGGTCTAGTGGCTAAGGTGCGGAGCTGCTGACCCGTAAGCAGCCGGATCGTATCCCGGCTGCGGCGGCTGCATTTTCGGTGGCGGTGAAAATGCTGTAGGTCCGTGCGCTCAGGTTTGGCAGCAGGTTGAAGAACCCCAGGGGGTCAAAATTTCCGGATGCCTCCACTATACGGCGTCTCTCACAATAATATTTTGTTTTGGGACGTTATTAAACCCCACATATCAATCAATCAATCAATCAATCAATCAATCAATCAATCCTTTTTTCCGCGTACTGTATCAGAGTGGAACTGTCTAACTGATCTTAGCCAATTTTCTGTTGCTTAGAGCTAATCTACGCACTGTTAATTTTATGTTATGTATCCATAAAATGTAACATTTTTGCCATGTTATCTTTTATGTGTTCTATTAGTCGGTGTTTCGATTCCATTTCTCGTGATATATTCTTATTTTTTTCACATGTGTTTTTGTTTATATCCTGCCTCTTGTACCTGTCCTGCTTGGACCAGTTCTTGGTCTGCAGTATTCAATAGATAAATAAAATAAATAAATCATCTGTGCCATGAAGCCCAACTATATGTGTACATATATGCCACGTTCCTGTTACATTGTCAGTAATTTTCAGCGCAAACCGCTCCTGCAGTGTTCGAGAAGCTGTATGTAGATCGTTTTGTTAAGATTACGCCCACTTCGCGAACATTACAGATTATTCTGAAATCTATTGGTGGCTGCTAGCGATAACGCTAGAATATTCGACGGCACGCGTGTACAAATGCCAACGTGCTTCACCGCTTGTCAGTTGATCGACGGCCGACGCTCTGTACGCCGCTATCAGTGCTGTGTGTATCACTGTGTCATAACTTTTCGTTGACATTGTAAAGAACGTTGATTGATATGTGGGGTTTAACGTCCCAAAACCACCATATGATTATGAGAGACGCCGTAGTGGAAGACTCCGGAAATTTCGACCACCTGGGGTTCTTTAACGTGCACCCAAATCTGAGGACGCACGGGCCTATACAACGTTTCCGCCTCCATCGGCAATGCAGCCGCCGCAGCCGGGATTTGAACCCGCGACCTGCGGGTCTGTAGCCGAGTACCTTAGCCACTAGACCAGCGCGGCGGGGCGTTTGTAAAAGAACGTGTTGTTGGGGTAGTTGGTACGACTTTTCTAAAAATTGATTCGAGTGCGAGCGCGCACGCACGCACATACACACACACACACACACACACACGCACGCACGCACGCACGTACGCACACGCGCACACACACACACACACGCACATATCCAGGCATCAAACACGCACAGGCCACATGTTCGGCCGAAGTCGTTCTGAGAAATCTCAGGTACCAAGGTGAAGCCAGAAACGAATAAACTGCCGACTTAGCGGGATTAGCTTTTCTAAGTTACTAAAGCACGAAAGAAAATTTTGTTATAAATTTTTTATGTGGTTTGCTCGTGACGTCAGACGAACAAATTCCCACGGTATACCAATACGAGACAGTCGCCACTGCGACATTTTTTCACGTTGATTACTATAGTCTATCAAGTTTTGTCTCACGCCACATGCATGCTTCCACGATTATTGCGGGGGCAGTTATTCGACGTGACAGTGCCAAACGGTGATCACTATGACGTCAGTACTAGCTACTCACACAGACAAAAATACGGCGTAAGTGTAATCACGCAGATCAATATCCAACCTGTGACGTGTTTCGAAAACACCCTTATCTATTTGAATCCCATACATGTGTTACGATAATCTCATTCTTGTGCAGTGTGTCTATTTAACGTCTTTTTGTGTGTTTTTAAACATTTTTTAATTTGGTCGGCGCAATCTCTCCTGTTTTTTTTTTGGTTTTTTTACCTTCAACCATAATCTCATTATCTGCCTTCTGAAAGCGGGCATGTTTTTCAGTGGGCCGCTGACAGACATCCCGAAAGAGTGTACACATTCTGTTATCCGAATATCACCTGTGCCGTTCATAAGCCTCGTGATTATACGCGCACGCCTTCTCGCCAACTATTACGTCAGTAAGTCGACGCGTCCTATAAGTGTCACGCAGCACCATATACTCCCTCGACATCGGCCTTCGTATACACCCTTCTGTTACAGAGTTGCGAATGTGGCGCCGCATGGGGGGCGTGGGGAAATCCCGTTAGCGCACGCTCGCTTGAAGCTTACGTAGCGGCTTCGAAGATCGACGCGGACACAGTCCCGGCTGGCCTCTTCGCACGCCTGCTGAAATATTCAACAGAGTCGTTTGAAGTCGCGGAACACAAAACGAATGAAACCGGACGCAGTATATAGTGTGTTCACTTACGGTATACGGTCGTCGTGTGATGAGACGCCGCGTATAGGGCCTTTGAATAACATCCGCTGTGGTTTCCACAGTGTACGAAGCTGCCTTAACTTTTTTTTTCTTTCTTTCTACTGTGATCAGTATATAATAGTGCATAAAGTTAGCAGGCGATCCTTGGGTTTACAGAGAAGCGAAGCCGTGGTCAGTGTAATACAGCCGCTTTTCACACGGCCATATATCAAAGCACATCCGTGTCATCAGTCAGGAGACTCATTGCAAACACCAAAGAGAAGTGTTCGACGGTGAGAATACCAACACAGGATGTCGCCAGTATGGTTCTCGGCACTGTATGTATAAACTGCTGATAATGATGGGCATGCTTGAGCTGTTGTTTTGTTTATCCTCATATTTGTTTCAATTTCACACAATACCTGCAGGACGTGGTATTCGTATAGTAAATCGCTCTGAGAACGCCGCATAAGGTTCTTTTTCTCCCAGATTTAATTCGTTCGTAATTATATTCTCACTGCTATACATTCGCTCACGAGCCTCAAAAATGCATTTTGAGCATGGTTGTTCGGATTCTATGGCTTCGCTTGGCACGAATTCCGAAAGTTATTCCTTTTAAAGCAGCGCCTTCTTACAGAGAAAAAAAAGAAAAAAAAGAAAGAAAGAGATTGATTGATATGTGGGGTTTAACGTCCCAAAACCACTCTTTGATTATGAGAGACGCCGTAGTGGAGGGCTCCGGAAATTTAGACCACCTGGGGTTCTTTAACGTGCACCCAAATCTGAGCACACGGGCCTACAACATTTCCGCCTCCATCGGAAATGCAGCCGCCGCAGCCGGGATTCGAACCCGCGCCCTGCGGGTCAGCAGCCGAGTACCTTAGCCACTAGACCACCGCGGCGGGGCAAAGAAAGAAAGAGAGAGAGAGAGAGATAGGGAGAGAGAGAGAGAAAGCCCACGACGTAATCTCCAATGAAATTCCGATAAAAACACGCACATCCTCGCTTTTTATTACCGCGCGGGACGCACGAAATAAAAGCGATGTGCGTGTGAGAGTTACATAATGTCAGATATCTCTTTTTCGTAGAAGTCGACCCGTGCAGGCGATAATGGACGAGGTTGCTTAATACGTGCGGAGGCGTCGCGATAACGGCGGCCCCGCCATTGGAGGAACACCCATGGCGTGTCGGCCGGGACTTACCTCTATAGCCTGCTTATCTCAGAAGCTGCAGCGGAGTGTCGGAAATTAGGGCGCCGAGAGAATTATCACCCGCAGTTCGCATGTGGCGAACGTTTCAATTAAGTACTCGCGAGAAAAAAGAAAGAAAACTGGCTCCCGGTTTTTGTCTTGCTTCGGCTGTCCAATTTAGAATCCCCGGTATCTCAAATACTCTCGGTTTCACACGAGTATACCATGGAAGTATATAGTGTATACAGCTTGGTAACACGAGACACATCTTGCAATTTCTATGGCGCCATCAAATTCAAGAAACGTCTAACCAATACGTACAAGCACGGTGCAATAAATAATTTCAAATTTTGCTACCTATCGAGATCCTTTTCTTTAGGCAATATTTATTCTCTTTGTAGTGCATGACTTAATTCTCAAGCCTTCAGACTCGTTCTGCGTACCGTTCTCCTTACCCTTTCTTCGCTTCTTTTTTGTTCCTTTTTTACCCTTTTTTTACGTTGTTAGCCTTGAATTATTCTTTGATAAAGTTGAAGCTACCAGAGCTACATTTACTTGCGAAAAAAGAAAAGACGAACAAAGAAAGAGATGTTGTGTGCAAATACAATTGTAACATTTTCCAACGTCTGATTTGATATCTCAGTGGTTGAATGATATCGTATTTTTATTAAAAAAAGGCGCTGTACGTAATTCAAAAGTATACAGACCATACTGTTCTGAATATAAGTCCTGCTGGAACTATAGCTTTAGCTTTCAATTTTATATGTGATCAAACGGCCGGTTATCTGTTTGACAACGCTCGTCTCTATATAGCAATGGCTAGGCAACGTACACGCAGCTTTAAAAATTTAATATCCTTAGTTGGTCTGCCATGCATGCAGGTACGTTGAGAAGCAGAATACAAAATTGGTAGATCAAACAAACGAAGTCGAGTCGCGACAATAAACAACGCTAAAATGTTTCCAAATGTATATATTGCATCGACGGCTTATACGCTTATCTCGAGGAACCCAATCGAAAAGCCTATACTGTCAATAGAGAGCCAGATATATGGTAGCTCATATGGAAAAGCGTGGTGCACTGCAAATGCGTGCTATATATGTAGCCGCGTAACATGGATATATACTGCAGAGGGCTTTCGGCTGCTGTTGCATATACTCGCGGCACCAGCCAAGCGAAGCGACATGTTCAATGGAGGATCCCCCGCCCGCCGACCTCCTTTGCTCACCCCCCACCGAGGGACAATGGGAGGCCCTTCTCTCCAGCAACGACATAGACATCCAGACACGGGTCCTGAAACGAGCGGAAGAAGTCATCGAGAAGCACAGCCTGGCAGCCTTCGTGGCTTAGCCTCCTTTACCCCTCACCCCTTCGATTAATAAAGTTGTTACTCACTCAATGATGCTCCATGGAGGTCTCCTTCGTCGCTGTAATACGGCGACGAATTTCGCGGATTCGCGGGAACAGAGCAAAAAAAAAAGAGATAGTGGAATTAAAAGAGGCATACTTGGTGCATAGTTAGCCTGTGTTTGGGGGCTGTCCTGTAGGCTGTATGTGGGATATATATCATCAGAGGGATTGTCACAGAACGAAATAATAACGCTGTTCTTCGCAGGACTTAAATTTTTACGAGACACGTGAGGGGCTTTATCTGTGGTTGTTACAATCACGGAGAGCTAGAGAACGTCGTGATGCTTTGCACTTCAACGGAGCCGCTCATGTTTTCAGCGTTGCGACGACCCACTGAAAAGTCTGGTATTCTAAGTATGACCCCGCTGAACAAGATGGTAGAAAGGAGAGCGTTCGTTTTCGTCTTGCAAGACACGCATGGCTGATCCCACGCACGGCTCGCCCTGCGCACGAAAGTGGCATTTGAACGTTCGTATAGCCAGGATTGAAACGTTATGATTTGGGCGCACGTTAAAGAACCCCAGGTGGTCAAAATTTCCGGAGCCCTCCACTACGGCGCGTCTCTCATAATCATATAGTGGTTTTGGGACGTTAAACCCCACAAATCAATCAATCAGGATTGAAACGTAATCAAAGGCAAGCTGTGAGCGCGAGCTCTTGATATTTAAATGTGTTTTTTTTTGTATGACTACAAACTGATATGCCCCATACACGACCGTAACTATCTTGCGTTCTCGTGAGTAATCGCAACATTGAGAAGTCTTAATAGTAGCACACGAAGTACGATATAGAAATAAAAACAGTCATGGATTGACTACAGTAATGCATATCGTGTATATGTATGCCGGATAGGAAGCAAAAGTGACGCGTGTAAACGCGAGGAGTCTATTTACGTCTCACAAGTGGGGGTCAGTGAACCGTGTAGAAGAAACGTCACGTATGACGCCATAACGTGTCTGAGCTCATCCCTCGCGAAAATAACGATGCTTCTATAAGCGTATACCGCCCTGCAGTACCACAATATCAGGTATTGTTCAGTCTATATATGGCTCATGCCGTATATATACTTTTGCTGTTTTCAGTTTTTGGCAATGTTTTATGTGAATCATGCGACAACATGCGTGCAATCAATTCGTCCGTAATGGCACCATTTACTTCGTGGAAAGACTCGCGTAAAACTGGTGGTTGATATCAGGCAGAACAAGGGTGTTGTTTTGACTGTTTCACACGCAATCACTTATTAAATTTTGTTGCGTGGCGTGCGAAACGGTATGTAGCCGCAAGCGAAGTGGCCTACTGCGCTGCTGTAAGGCAATTTCAAGTGCGCATCTCGTCTCTGCATCAGAGTGTTGCAGCTATAGAAAAAGCAGACTCCCCGAGCTCAGGAACTGTTGACAACGCCAGCAGCCTTCGTATACAAGTGGCGGCTGTTTATATCCCCCCCTTCGTCGGTCGTAAACAGGCCGTTAGCGCGGCTTGTTGCGGGACGTGACCAATAAGCGGCTCGGACACTTCCCAGGAGGCGAGATTAGCCGATTCCGGGCGCCCCGTGTTCCCGCGTGCTTCCGCTCTCTTTGCTGCATCAGCTCGACTGCCCGGGATTTCGGAGAGGAAAAATAGGAGGGATGGCATGCTGTGTCCCGCGGCGTTAACCACAAGTGGCCGCTAAAACGGCGCCGCGGCTGTTGTGTGCGTGCGCCTCCCGCTGCAGCAGTCAATGCGCGAGCGGACACAAAAAGGGAAGTCACCCACCGCCGACTGCGCGCGCGCGCGGCGGGGACCGCAGACGACAACATCGTCTTAAAGGGGGTGGCGCACGCCGAGAGGTGGTCTAGCTCTCACGCCCCCCCCCCCCCTTCCCCTCTTCGGCAGCCATAGGGTGCTCCTGTGTCGTTTCGGTGGGGGCGCCATATATGGCATCCCATATAGCTCCCCATCACCCCCTGGTCTGGTCGCGCCGCCTGTGGGGGGTGGCTGCGAAACTGGGCTGTGTAATCGCTGTCGCGCACGCAGCGTGTGTTGTTCGGAGCCCGCTGGTGCAGCCAGTGCGCATGAACAAAAGCGGGGCCATATAGCGCACGCAGCCGTTATAATTCGCCGCTGGGGAGCGATGGACCGATGATCGTGAGAAGCAGAAGCCCATGCATGCGGTATATATAGTCAGCGGCGCAAGTGAAAATTTGCTCTGGGGAGGGGTCCCCTGTTAATGTGAGGAGGTGCGACAGAGGGAGATTAGACGCCTTCGGCTCGAACGTATACATCGCGATA